>DWEG01000737.1:0-10150 GCA_018245845.1 Apyrrothrix hygieia | reverse complement strand
TGTGGATACGGCGTGAGCTATAGTGTCTCCGTGAGCGGTGACAATTTTGGCGCATAGATCCTGCTATTCCAATTTGCCTTGGTACGCATAATTGTCCACGTATTTTCAGTTCATACAGTAATCAAAATTCCTTAATTCCATTTCCAACATGGCGTCAGTTAGAAATTAGTTGTTACTACTATAGCTTTATCTCCACGTCTGCGAAATTTTGCTAAGTCATTGTAGTGGCTTGCGCTTGGCTTCCATCACACGACACGACACTAAAACGAAACATGACTGAAACGAGCTATGACACAACATCAACAACACAAATATGTATATGTATTGTAGATATAATGATCTAACATAGTTGGATATGATAAGCCTTATGTCATTTACGTTCATTGAAAGTTGTATATACTCGTGGGTTGTATATACAAATGGGAAATTTTCAGAAATCCATTGGCTGCTAAATGACTTATATAAATAACATAGAACCCCTTCCGTCAATTCTAATGTTATATTAATGATTTTATTTTTTTCTCTTTCTAACACATACATACACGCAGACGATATTGATAAAAAGTAAAAATTTGATAAATCTCTTTATAAAATTGTGTCACAAACGTATTATGTAGGTAACTCATAACACACACAATATACCCAATGTGTGTTTACAAGTACGCGCGTTACGCGTAATTATTATTTACATGATCATACATGTATAGCGTCCTACGCTTGATCATTAACATGTTTGATCTTAAAAAAATAAATACTGACTTCATTGCTAAATAAATATTTCATGCCATGGAATGTGATTATCAAACCGGTCCGCAAGTCTTACTATCTAAAGAAACAGCAATACACAGCAAAGGGCGCGAAAATTTCAATAAAACAAATGTTAATATTATTATTTTCTGTTCGCGAAGAAAAAACCCTCCAAACATACATAAATAAAAATAAAATCCACAATAATCTGTCAGAACATAAGCATTACTTACTTACCTTGTAAAATTTGTGTAGGTGTCGAGATTTGGGTCGTAAAGATATACGGCTAGCCAGCTGCTTGCGTAACGTGTGTCGTCTTTGAATTATTAAGTACAACTCATAGATCACGAAACCTTTCCACTGGAGTTTCTTTTGCGGAACATATACAAGTGTTTTAGAACGGAGACCGCGCTTTGGCGCCCGCAGCGAAGGACGCTTTCCAGTTGGGTTGAGTGATGATATACGGACAGTCGCTGGAAGTGGTTGGAAAGGAACAGCTGAATATTGAGCTCGATGGCGCGCTAATGGGGAGGCCTATGCAACAGTGGACGAAAATGATGATAATGAACTAATAAAAGAACAAGTCCATGTCCTTGTCTTGTCAACCTTATCTTAGCAACCACAAAAGCAGTGGAACAGCATATCTAAGAGTTTACTGCGACAGCTTCACTAATCAAATTACCAGAGTGAGCAAAAAATAAGGCAATAGCTCATCACCTATTCCATGATGCGACTTGTAACCTAACAGGTGAAACGTGAGCGTATTCTGCCCTCCTTTGTCTACCTCTTCAAGGAGATACAGGCGAGATGATATGTTTCTTTTACTAAAGATGACAATAATATAATACTGATAATATTATAACATAGCAATTTGCAAAGAAAGTGACAACTTTGCGCTACGTTACATCTCGTTCTTAATAAATTGTTTCACGAATACCTTGAAGCCGCAAAAGTTTTTATAAATTGTTCAAGTTTTAGTAATAATTCTAACTAAACACAATCTTAGTGAGATAACAAAATAAAGTAACAATCGTATTGTGAATAGTGATGAATGGTACCGATATCAGAGCTGTAGTGAGGGTTTAAGATCACTTTAACTGTAATTAAGCTGTTAACAACTTTGTTCAATCTGTTTATAAATTGAACTTTAACTGGCCACAAACAAATCGGCCAATCCGCGCTTGGAATGCTTAGCAATCTATGACTCTTCTCCTTGAGAGAAGAGACTCGTGTCTGGCAGTGAAAGGATGAAAGGGCTGATCATAACGATCGCAAACAATTTGAAACAATCAGATAACCAAATAATTAGATATATAATTTATTGATTTGCAGTGCCAGGTTACGGATTGATGTTGCTGTCTTCAATGATCAATGACCAGAATGGTCAACATTTAAAAAGTGTCGTCAGCTAATATGATTGATTTGTAACGATTAAATAACTTCATTCATTCATATTCATATAATTCGGTTTCATATTGTAAGTCAGGTTTTTATCAGTTTTTGGATGCCGTATCTAATGGAAACACAAAAGAGACTAATTTATAAAGCAGAAATTTATTTCTTGCAATTAATTCAGCGGTAAACAAGTTTTTGTAGAGAAACGAATGTGGCAAACTTTCCTTCTGCACGTAAACAACAAATCCGGGGTCGGTGCGACCCCACGATAATTTCTCATCACATGTAATTAGATACTTTGGCAACAGTCGTTAAGCGCGTTAAGGGCCTAACCGGCCCTTTTTATTAGGCGCTAATTTGTCGTGTTAGCTAAAAATTGTTAAATCACCCGGCGTCGTGTTTTGGTTTTCTCGAAGTTATTATGTTAATTTACATCCTTACTTTTCTTTGTTTTCTTGTTAACTTACGTTGTTATGAAAACTTTAATACCGCTGTAATGTTCATTTACCGTAAACAAAAACATCAACCACAAGACAGTTATGAAAGTTGATAACAGCTATTAAAAGGTGCGATTTCAATTAAGCGTACCAATTCCTTAATTGGGAACCAGTTTGAGTACTTTATATCTGGCTTGCATATCAGTTTATTGAGTAGAGTCACAACGCATTTGTTAATTCAATCATACATTACATATACGTAAACTTAATATAACACCTGGATTCCGCGAAGTGGTAGGCAGATGACCGCATTTACGTACCACAATGGAATAGGTGGTGAGTCTCTTGCCATACACCGGGCACAAATCCAGACTCCGAATCACTGCTAGAAATTTAAACTAAAAGTTCTACTTAGAATAGAGCCGCACGCCAGATTCGAACCCGGGACCCCTCGATCGGCAGTAGCGCTCACAACTACTCAACCAACGAGACGGACATTACATATCACTGTATAAACTGCCTTTCTACTAATGTACGTCACGTCAGTTGAATATAATGTAGCGCTGTGTCTATTTACTACATTGGTTATTGTATTTAAATAAAAAAGGATAAAAACGTAACTTCACGCCTGTAATTCACCAGTAGTTCGCCTGTAGTTCACCAGTTATGTTTACGTCCCAATATGGAATAGGAGTGGGTCTATTGCCATACACCGGGCACATGAGAGGGTTAAGGTCATATTCGCGTTGGCCAAGTGCGGGTTGGCAGACTTCACACACCTAAGAAAACATTTTTTTTTTCAGGTCTATGGTGTGCAGGTTTCCTCACGATGTTTTCCTTCACCGTTATAGCAAGTATATTTAAATTTATAAAAAAGGATAAATTATTGAAAACAGATATAACAGTAATATTACTTTATTTATGTTGTCCTCTAAATTTCACACTGAAGAAGCTAACAACATGATGGCAACCTACATCGCATGAAATTTAAAAAAAATTTATCATCCATCCATATATATGTGTTATAATCATATAAATCAATATTTATTACTAAAATAAGTATTGCTTTACTTTGTTACATAACTAATTGTTACATCACTAATTACCAACCAATCAACCATAATGTTGCATTAAATCATCCTTTCAGTTAAGCAAACACACAAACAACCTTTTATAACGGCGTTGGTGTAATATCATAGTGTAACATCGCTGTCAGTGTTTCTTGTTTTCATCGATGGTTTTGTTGACATTAACGCAAGTATTCAAGTAACTTTTTCATAATGAAACAGAAGTACAGTCAAAGCGAAAAGTGTAGAAACAATTTTCATAAATAAATTCAGTGCGAGCCAAGCTCGTTCTGCGCAGGCAGCGTATAATATTTCTTTGTTTCCTCGCTGTCTATATTGCATCATGAAAGACATGGAGTAACTCGTAAAACGGCCGACAAAAGTTCAGTAACTGAATATACACAAGTACGCAGGAAACAGTAAATGGAAGAAGTTATCATAGTTATTTAATAATTGTAATGTAAGAATTTTTTTGCGCGGTTTCTTCAGTATTCTAATTTAATTAAAAGTGATCGTAATTTTTTTATTTTTACATTTTACTTCGAATGTTTCGTCATACATTTCATTAAATTTCGTTACATATTTTAATCTTAATTTACTGATCAAAAAACTTTCAAATTAATTTTAAAATATTACGTTTGTTATTATACTTTTTTATCGTCGCTACTTAAAACATACGATTGCAATAATATACATATATTTTGTTTTGCTTAGATCATTTTACAATGTGACTTATTTTTTTTTTTTACCGCACATTATCCTGGCTACGGGTAGTATTTAGAGGTCTCTACTCTCCAAGTAATTGTTAATGTGGCAGGAACTCTAAGATTGAATTGTTTTTAAGTTTTTTTAATATTAGTGAGTGTTATGTATACTTTATGTTGAGATGTGTAATTTTATAATAAGAGGTCTGAAGAAAGTACAAAATTTAAATTAAATAACCCTTTACATATTCGGGTCTCGTTTTTCGTGGTAGTAGATTAGTAGAAGGTGCACTATTTATCTTAATGAAATGTTCTATAATAGGTTTTATTAGAGTATTCAACAGACATAAATTAAATGAGATTAAATTACTGCCTCGTTGACAATGTGATCCTTCTACGGGTGGCTATTCGATATAAAATGGACATGGAAATACAAGTCACTAAGCATTCGTCGTACAATTTTATTGTAGGCTATTTCTTTCACACGAACAAGAAGTCATCAAAGATAAGCAAGAAAGAGTTTTATTTCTATAATTTCCTAATAACAAAATAAATTTTTCATTCAATTCTTTCACGAGGGTTGCGCTTGGAAATTTATGTTTCCTAACGATTCTATTTCACGTATTAACATTGTTGATCGTGTACAATTAGTTTAAAACTTTTTCGTGTTGCGTTCACTTCGTCTCGTTACCGTTTCGTCCTTTGCGCGTTCTCTGGCAACTTTTCTAATTTACTCCGCTCTGCTCCTTGCGCCTCCCTTACCTTACCCCACCAGCGTAAGCGTTGCAAATATTTCACTGCTCTAATTTGGTTTTTACATTACTTCCGTTCTGTAGTATACGTTACTCAGCTTTTTTTATACATTCGTGTTATTAATGTTTTTACGAATATATTGGCTATGGGTGTCACAAACTTTAGGACGGTCATTGCCACTTCCATAATCTTATAAACAGATATGCTGTATCCAATTTTATAACAAGTCATTGATTCTGGAAATAAATAATTTAAAAAGATTTTGTGCTACAAACAGAACAAAATTCTAATGCAATTATTAGTCTAGTCTTTAAGTCTTCTGCATTTATTGTAGACGTTGCATTGCCAATGCGTATAATATAATCAGCTGAATATCGGTGCTCGGTAGCATATCCCTAGTCGAAAAGTTTAACTAGCATTTCCATGTTTCTGAAGGAACGTTAGGCAGTCGATTCAGTTGATGTTATGGGATTGCAGTCATAGAACTAGGAGATACTTGTATCCTGAGTTTTTCGTGGGATAAAACTAACGTCAGTCTTGTATCTCCCCGAAGAGTTAGGCAGAGGAGTGTAGTTCCATTATTCGTTTGTCAGTTACGTTATAAGTCCTATCATGGTATTGGTGGTATGCCTATTTACATAACCAGGCACAAATTCAGACTCCAAGTTGCTACTATGAACTTCAAGTTAGAAAAACCTAGTAGTACCCAACTCGGGAATCAAAAACAGGCCCACTGCCTCAGCAGTCGTGCTTGCAACCACTCGACAAACGAGACAGTCTCATGGGATAATGGATTCGATAAATGGTCATGTTCTCGATTATTAAAACCTTAATTAAGGCCTTAATAATTTTGCATTACCCTAGTGATCATACTTCGTGTTTATTTGATATATGTCCAAAATCGTGATAACGATGATCACCAAAAGTAATGATCAGTGGAATGATTTCTTATGTTTTAACAAAAATCCACTTAACCATATCAAAACTTAATTACCGAATTTAACATTCCAACCGCGTATGATACGTTTTCTCAAAGAATTATATCTTCAACCGCATTATTGAAGTTCGCTGAATTGTTTTAGAAATCTGTGGATTTTGTGTTAATAATTGCTCTTTAACACTCCGAAAATTAAGACCCATGAAGAGGAACTTCACAACAATTTGTTTGATTATCTGAAAGGAAATTCTGTTTGATTTTTGTTAAGTTACTCTTCTTAGCAATCAATTTACTTGATTGTTTGCCGAGGAATTTATAAACTTTGTGTGATCTTCAAGTGATCAAATAATTGTTCAAGAATCCGATCGGTTTCATTTTTGAAAGGAAAAGTACTTGCCTAATGTTAAGTATCATGTAGGAGTTATCTAAAGTCGAGGATACATTACGGTCTCATTTATATATGTATGCTCAACTTTAGGTGAAGATCTATAAATCACGAAATTATCTTCGGCTAAGAATTTAGTGAATAACTAAATCTTTTCTGACGACCGGGATCTATATTTAAATATTGTTCTAAGACTTGTTTACCATCATAATCTTTGAAGTGTATCTAATACTCCTGTAGTCCTGTTATTGTTACAGGGACGTTGTGGCTCTGAGTATAAGATTAAAAAGAAATCTCTCTATAACCATACGTGACTTATGACCGCATAGGTTTGAAATCATATACTTAGTCCTGTAAATATTATTGGATTGAATTTTATCTACTTTCTAGCTTCTTTCATACCCATGGTAATTACAAGATTTCGCCGCCATCAAAAGTATTCCATATTTTGACTCCAATACTTCGTATTTATTTCAACGAATTTCGCAATTGGTATATTCAATATTCATGATTTGAAAACGAACATACTGTCTACATTTTCAAAAGCATTTTGAATGACATAAAAACGTGTCGATTATCATGTTTAGAAAATATTTCATGTGAAGATTATATTCTCTATACTGTTTTATAGTTAAGTTTAGTTTAAGTCTGAAATAAGTTAATCATTCAGTACTGATGGTAAACACAGAGCACGACGAGGACTTAAAATGTTTGTTTTTATCTACAAAATTCTTAAGCTTTTCCATCTGAAGTTTGTAATATCGGAATTGTCAATTCCACTCCTATGCGAACGAATTGAAATTTTGCTCTTACGAGTTCGTGTCGTCGCTATCCGTATAGATATAGACAGATTCCTAGCTATGATGAGCGTAATTGTATGTTAGGACTTGGCAGACCCTCAGGGCAAAGACAGGCTTTTTCCAACATATTATTACATACATTTCTTATTTTAATTCATACTTTAATAGTTTATATATCTTTACGTTGTCTTTGTTATACATTAATGTTTTATTAACACGTTATAACGTCTTATTATTATTTTTATCATATTCTTGCACTTCCACAAGCTTGTGTTGTTTCTTATTAATAGTCCTTATATTTTCCTGCTTAACATTGGTTACATAAGCTTGCTTGTTAGTTTGTATTTAACATCTAAAAATAGCTTAGTTTATGTAACGTTAGCTAATAATAACATCTGCATGATAACATCTAATATTAACACATATTTTAAGCAGTGTTTTTCTTGTGTTAGTAATTTATTAACATTATCATTATGTGAGTCAAAATATGTAGTCACGCCAGCTCCCTTACGGGATAGGCTGTCAGAACCCTAAATATCTATTATTACAGACCTGACGTGTTTCTTCTAGATTATTTACATTATTATTAAATTACTCACAAACATCACGTTGAATAAAATTATTTGCAATTTAAGCCACTTTCCCTTTGTGAATACCTTTATGTTACAGCCAAAGCTCCAAGAGTACACAAGTACACCAGTGACACTTCAAAGACGCCATTTGCATATTAAAATTGTAAGAAGGAACTACGATCGGTATATTAGTGTGGATTGCATAATGGGCGTATGGATTTTTAAACTTTTGTAATTGGAAATGACTAATTTGTTTTTAAACACCGAATCCTAAACAACCTGGTTTCAACGCAGCCGTTAGCTGAATAATACAGTGGACAGATTGGTTTTCCTAAGCTAGTCTGAACGCCTTCAACAAAGTTACGGGTTGTTACCTAACGATAATAGCTGGATCTATGGCTGTGGATATGTCTTATAACAGCATGTAATTTATTCACTTCAAGCATATTTAGAAATGAAGTTTCATATATGAGCAAATTGATACTCATTCATAGATACATGAATGTGATGGTAATTTCAAGGTCGACACCATATCCTATAAAGTGAACTCACTATCTAACTTTCTTTATAGTAATCTAACAATTTTGGACCTTCTCTAAGCCCTCTTGCTAGTATTCAACAACGGATACATAAACCATAGGTCTTCTCTTGGAATGGGAGAGATTAGAGTCATTGTCTGCCACGCTGGCCAATTACGTATTTGTAAATTATAGAATGCAACTTCTTTGTAGAATGTTAAGTATTACCTCAGTATCACGAAATCAGAACAAAACAGAAGACGAATTTAATCATAATAAAAAGTTCGATCCACACTAGTCTCGCCTGCTCTAGTTAAAGAACTTTATAATTCGAAACACCCTATTTTCTTAGTAAGTTCATGTCGTTTCTTGGCAGACTTTGACTCGAATTTCAATTTCCAACGGGAAGTCTTGCGAGATTGTCTCGGTACTGTTTAATATTAGAATTTCTACACGTCTTGGTAGGTACGTACCTATATTTTACGGTACGTTCTGTGTGCTCCAAAATTGCTAAAACTAACACTTTTTTTTTTCAATTAATAGTTTTGATACAACATCAACTCTGTAACAACAAGAACATAATAATAGAAAAAACCCTACATAAGAGATGTTGTACAATGGCGCTGCTTATCCCTAAGAGAAATCTCTTCCAGCATCGCCGGGACGGAAAGTAAGTTATATTTAGTGATCAAATTTAGTGTGTATTCACTTACAAACAAATAAACATACATACCTATGTACAAATATCACAAATATTTCAATATACATTATGTTTATTAACATAATTATGCAAGTTAGTAAAAATATATATACAATGGGCAAAAAGAATACAATATAACTACCATGCTAATATTGATAGATACAAGTGCAGAGGGAGAGCAAGAACCACCCGTCTTGACCAAATAGGTCAGATACTGGCTGATGGTGGACTCAGAAGTCTCCGAAACCGGTGTGCGTTTATGAAGATATATAAAGAGAGTGATAAATGTAGAAGAAGCACGGCACGTCTGTAAGGATAGAGACATTTGCCATTCAATGCTGTCTGCCTATCCCGTAAGAAAACTGGTGTGACGATATAAAGAGAAAAATAATAATACTATATAACTGGTGTGACAATATAAAAAGAAAAATAATAAAACAGATACTCGCAGAAATATAATTATTATGCGAAATCTATCATTAATCAATTAGTTTATTATTGATTTTGTGGAATTATTGATGATAAAACATTGAACCTATTATAGAAAATATTCTCCATTTTCAAGTGTCCACATCGATAAATTTTCGTGCTCATCGATTTAACGGTGCCCAAGTTGAAGTGTTGTAGCGCCATCTAGTGGCAAGTTACAACAAAGTAGATACCATAAGAATTTTCTCAAAGAAAAACACGTGTCAACTTTTATTGTTTAAAAACAGAGTTTAAAAAATCGTACAAATATAAATGACAAAATGCAGTGTAATACAAAAGCCTTTGTTTCAAACATATCTAGTTGCTAACAAGGTGTAATTTATTTAATGCAGCTAATGACAGACAACATCTTGTTGAAGCACGCTAATCAAATGGTAAAGCCTAGATAAGTGAATTGCTATGATTTAATCAGAGAGCTTATTTTCGGACTACAATGCTGTGTAATGCTGATAATAATAAATACAAGGAATCCATAGCTTCAATGGAACACATCAGTTTAGCTAGAACTTGCCTGTAAGAGCCAAATGCATGGTCCCTTAAAACTACGAATTCCTAAGCACCAGTGCCTACAGGTATCCAAATGTAAGACATAAAATCTAAAAGGGAATGTAGATGATTTACACAGGCCCATCAAAAAGATATATTC
>DWEG01000736.1:0-10152 GCA_018245845.1 Apyrrothrix hygieia | reverse complement strand
TTTGCTACAAACCAATATTTGTATGCACGTATGTAAAACAACTCAAATACGCTTTAAGGTACAAAGATAAATAATATATCCTATTACACCCCACGGCTGATTGCAATTTTCTCCTAAAACTTTGACACGCCTCAAATAGGGATATTAAAATAACATTATTTTAATATTAAATATCATACTAGCAATATTTGTTTTAGGAAATCAACTACGAAGTTCATATATAGAATCTTTATATGTCGCTCCAACGTCGGTCATTAGGTTACATAAATAAATTCAACTGTAATAACAATCTGGAAGCTGAATATCTTATTTAAGTACTAAATTTATTAATGGAACAAAGCAAAAAGCCTACAAATTCTACCATTAAAAGACGCATGTAACTAAATTGTATGTAGATACAAATCATATAGACAAATTGAGAAGTTTTCTCCAAACTAAGACGTAGAGATTTGGAGCAATAAGGGAATGAAAGTTCGCTAACACTGTCTTGGCACCAAGAACTCTATGTTTAAACATGAAATAATTGCCAGGCGTGGTCCACATTTTCACACGAAACGCTTACATGATGATTATTATTATACCGACACGCCCGGTGCTTTCCAGAGTAGGTAGAAAGTACCAAGTATCAAATACTTTGTTTTCGGGAACGGGGGCTTGATTCTGAAGACTCAGGACACAGCCTAGTTGACTAGTGAAGACTGTTTTTATCCATCTGTGGCCTTACAGACTTAATGCGTTAGTTCTACATTGTCCGCTTACTTGATTACACATATACTTCGTTTATTTCTAATACTAGGAAACGCATGAGAGTAGCACTTTAGTTTTCGCGTAATTTACTAACAAACAAACAACTCCGGGAACGATCCAACTTCTGAACGAGTTACACCATGTATTACACTAAACAGTGAAGAATGTGATTTTGACGCTTGGTCTTTAGCAAATCATTTTGTACCTTGTAACTGAACTGATTTTTGATCAGAACTGCAAAAAGGACATAAATACTAAGAGTAATACTCGTGTTTCAATTTACAATAATTATATGTTATACATGTAGTGGTAGTTATTTGGTCATTAGGGATGTCCAAAGTCACGTTATTTAAGGTTACTAAAGGCTGAAAGTATATACAGAATGTATGTAACACCCTGCTACAAATTACCCAAGACTTCTATGAATTATACAGGAAGACTTGGAACACTATAATGAAGCCATATTTCTGTTTTTTTTTAATATTTTTTTTCACATACCAGGCAATAGCGAAAATATATTTAAATTCGATTAATAGTTACACACCAGTGATCATTATTGCAAATGAGACATTGGATTCTACAGACTTCCATTATTATTTGGTGTCATATAAATAATAGTCGAATACGTACATAATTGCAGTTTTCTATAGGATATATTTTGGAGAGTGCGTACAATAGTTTCATTATTTGGCTCCACCTGCTCCGTTCTGCCGTTGGACATCTAGACGTTGCATCTCGCTTTCCATCAGATAGGGTAGCGGCCAAACGCGAGCCTATAGAATTTTTTTTTATAAAATGAAAGTCCAGCGTATGGCCACGATTCCAGCTTATGGTAAGCGCAGACGCATCCTGAGATGGATCACTCAAGTTTAGAAATTATTTGTCGTCTTTGTAACCTTATGTATGTAGGTATTTCTAGTATAGCTGAAAATACTATTAAACTTTAATGTTGGGCTGCTTACGTATATTATATCATTGATTATGATAAAGCTGTATTAACTTACTGACATAAGTTCGGAACAATCCTATGAACAAATCAACCGTCGAAGTCGTGAAAAACAAGTGTAAATTATTTAAAACGTTCTACACCTACATAATAGCAATAATAGCAACATCAATAAAGTGTATCCATTTTATTGTAATATACAGCGTGTCGCTACATATATATTTCACTGCCACTAGAGACCAACTAACTAGAAATTTACCGCAGCCTAATTTGAGTACCTAACTATAGCGTTCAATTATCTTCAATCATATTTTATCTTGGCTATCAAGTCATTAGACCTCGCTCGTTGACGTACTTAATATAAACGCAACATCACGCCTGTAAACCCCGAAGAGGTAGGCCGTGGATTGTACACTCCCACGTTTCACCTGTAACGTTTACGTCTCATTATGAAACAGGTGGTGAGCCTATTGCCATACCCAGGGCACAGTTCCAGACTTCAAGCCGCCACTAAAAATTTCTATTAGAAAATCTAAGTCAGAAAAATCCAGCAGCACCCAACCCGAGATTTGAATCCAGGACCCCTCGATCGGAGGTCGCACTTGCAACCAACAAGAACAACGAGACCGACAAAGTATTTGATATATTGTGTTGTTATTCGCGACTGACCAACTCGTTCTTACCGTTTGCCAACAGTTTGTTAATATTATAAAACCCTTCGCCATACTGTTTCACTGTTTGTGTTGTTCCATTGTTTCTATATAAAACATCATACACATCGTGTAGAGGAAAACAGTACTTTAAAATCGCTTTACATGTTTTGTTCTGAACTATTTTGATATCAGCATGAACTGCACCCCAAAGTTTCGCAGTACAAATCAGTAAGAGTTTTGAGCTAGCGTGTTTCTAAATAAGCCTTGAGTATCAGAGAGCAATTTCCTATCTAAGTATTATTACGATCTTGTTTCCAAGCGTATATGCCCGGTTCGGCAATATGAGAACGGCAAAGGTAACTTTAGTCACCGTCTGTCAGCGTCAAGTGGCAATTCACGTCGCCGCCTTTAGTGGACCTGCCAGCCGCCGGCATCAGCGGCAAGCCGGTAGCAAAATATTTTTTATGAAAGAATCATTACAGCCATAATGCTTCGCTGATGGCTTAATTTACATGAAATAAACATGCAGAAGGTTCACTGTTGCTCTGGATCAAGCTCCATTGGCAGAAGATAGTTGACCCCTATTGCCGTACGTTTTGTGGCAAACATACTCTTTCACCAAATGTAAAGAGAGTTAAAGTAATTTGTTAAATATACACGTACCCAAATACAACAAAACATGTGTCAGAGACACTGAATTATTCTAACATTAACATGAAATGATGAGCACTTTAACATTAACATAAAATGGTGACTTTGTGACTTGGCATCAGTTTCCTGCTCATGTGGCTTTCATGGAAACCGCACAAAAACTGAGGTCAACAAAACTGCGACATCCGCTTTACATTTCTGTAACCTCAGGAACATGTTCATGACACGTTATTAAAGAGGAAATTTTAATACCGGTGAAAATATGACCTTTATTTCAAATAACTGGTTTGAACACTAAAATAATGTTATTAGTTTAAGTAAGTAGATCGGGTAGTTTTACATGCAACGAAATATAATTCTAGAAATTGTCCGAATATTGTTTTTTTTTATTCTGGATTTCATAAAAATTCTCTTCATATATATAGTTGTCCTATTACAATTTACTCAATCTGTCACCTGAACTACTATTAATGTTACTCTTATTAACGTTTAAAAATTACTAATCCTAAACAATTCCACTGGTGGGACAAATTTATTATAATGTTCCAAGGAGAGATTTTTAAATCTCAAGTGCTTACCTACTACAGCGCGTAGAACTTTAGCCTTTTAGCAAAGTAGGAAGTAACTTTGAAATTTACTGCACAAGTGAGGTAGATTCACTTCCGGTACATTAAATCGAACTGAGCAATGCAATCTCTTACTGCTTTATCTTAGTAGACATAAAATTTCTTTGTAGATGTGCATGAGGATTACGTATATTATGTTATACGTACGTTATACGTATGTTATACGTATAACGTATATTATGTAATCTGAGGAACCTGCGTTGGACTAATAATTTTTCACATAGTAGATATAAGCATGTAGGTCATAAATTTGTGCTCTAAATCCCTGAGTTCCTCAAATCCTTTTAAATATGGTCACTTAAATTGGTGATGGAGATTTCGACTTATATACGCAAATAGTTCAGGATCGTAGCAAAGAAGCATTTGAACTTAGCGGTAGCTTACTTTACACGGACGCATACTACTCAAACAATTCTTAACCTTAAGTCCATTTGAATAGATCTCAATAAGTGAAAAAACGTGTCTTTGTGTAATCAAACGGGTGCTAGCGCAAATACAATATAACTTTGAGTTTAGTTTGACATTTTACTGTAGCTTCCAAGGTCGAAGCCAGAGAATATGTAGACGAGAATATGGTCCGTTCTACCATGAATAGATTTACGTTATTTGGGTTGTTTAGAGCTTGGTGTAGGTACACAAAATAACGCAAGACATTCCCAAGAGCCTTTTGAATATCAGTCAAAATACCAGTACGCCGTGTTCACGGTTCCGGATTCGATACCTACCAGACAGTTAAAATATCGTTATGAACATAGTTATATTTATTCACTTTCGAAATTTTTGTACTTTTGGATATACGATACGTATGTATGTAGATTGAATGACATTGAAAAATAAAATTACTATAGTGAAGCTAACAGAGTTAAGGAGAGAACTGATTGCATTATTATAGTAATGTATTAGAACCTAACCCGTTAGTCTCGCTTAGCAAAAATCTGTACGACTTCTTGAAATAAAGTGTTAGAAACGGCATGCACATGTCGGCAAATGACCAAAAATATTTTAAGCTCACTAAATTTTAAACGAAGAGTACTTTTAAAATAAACGCTATAATATTGTCAAGCAGCGAATTAGTTCCCTTGCCAGCTTTCAAATCGAAGCGGTATTTAAACATTTAAAATCTTTTCGGTTATAACTTACCGTGATTTATATGTTAGATATATAAATTCTGACGGACGCAGGTGCCGAGGGAGTCCAAGACTAGGTGAGTCTTGGTCTCTTGATTAAATATAGGGGGGGGGGGGGGTTTAAGGATAGAGATATTTGACACTCGATGCCCTCTGCCTACCTCGTAAGGGACCTGGCGTTAAGACATGTATGTACGTATGTGTATAGTCTTTTACTATTTACGTGAAAAATTTAATTTTTGCATTTTAATACAGAACAAATACTTATGCTCATCGCACAAATTTTTATTCTGGGTGGGAATGGAACAAACGATCCCTGGCGCGACAGTGATGTTCACTTACGACTAGACCCACGAGTCACTCCCAATAATGCGAAAAAATTTAACTACTATCTATCTGATCTCTGATTCGCTCGGACGGTATCTAATAATGGTAGAAAATTTCTATATATTATTGTTATATTGCATCTCAGCCACTGTATCTGCACAGTACAGGAATGTGGAGAAGAACAGTATTCAGAACCGCCTTCGAGTGGTATTAATGATCATATTTTTGGCCATTTATATTCCTAGTAATATGATGACCTTGGCTGTTCCAATTCTTACTCTGATTTCAGTGTGACAAGAAGAACAATCTATTCTTTTGGTGTCATATTTCCGCCTTCCAGGAGTTCTTAACTACTTCGATCATATCCTCCATATCAGTGATCGCGGCGGAAGACTACGTGTTGCCTATGCCAGGAAAAAGCCACAAGATCGAATATCAGTGCGAACGTCGGATAGAATCCGAACAAACCATGGAATAGTAGACAGGACATGCACGCCAACAAGAACCAATGCCCCCATATCGTGTTAGGCAAAGTCATCCATGCAGGAAATTATGATTCATAGCATTAACGAAACGAAGTGGTTCTTATGTTATTCCAATTTTAACACAATAACGCCCTTGGAGGGTGTAAGATGTTGATGAACGAAAACAACTCGATGTGTGACCTGTCATTCATTTTATTTGGCATTCACCGCGAACGGCAGCTTAAGCTACATTGATTATACCGAAATAGAATTATTTTGGGAGCACGGCGAATCAAGGGGCCATGTACAAAAGATTCTGAGAACATTTCCGAAAATTATCCACTGTGATATACTCAAACAACTTTTCACGGAGGTGTGAGTGTATATATCTCAGTAGGAAACAAGACTATCTTCTTAGATAATCGATTAAGATATTAATAATTGATTAAAATCAAAACATATTTGAGGAGGATCAAGAAACATCTGCACCACTCCATAGTTATTCCAGTATTTAATATTGGGCACAAATTAGGTACATATAAAGTCCGATAAGAATTAAATATTGAACGCTATGAAAAACCATTAATTACTTTTAATGTATCATACTGTTTTATTCTACTCATACTTGGGTTAGTATCCATCGCACATTAATACATAAATATTGCGCAGAGAAGCTTTAAATTTATTGCACTGTGTTATTTGACAAAGAGCTTTCTATATCCGTATATGAATCAAATTATTTCTAGGAAAGAGTTGATAGCTATCATAACTGGTTTAGTACAAACACCATATTTTATACTAAATACAAACGAAAATGTATCCTTGCACACATTTTTACCTCACTGTGAGTTAAGAAGTAGCCTCATTGTTTCAACACTACTTTATTGAAATACCAGCCTCGAGACAATTCTCTACTGGAATAGAATAAAAGATGCAGACTACATTTTTCCGAGGCACTGAAGAGTCCGGGGAAGCTTAAAGGAAACACTCTAAAAGGTTCCTATTTAATGTATTAAAAAAGTCTATATTTAAGAGAGTACCTGAAACAAATAGACCATTAAATCTCCAAGTTCTCATTAATACAATATAACCTAATGAAAAACTGCAATAAGTTCAGAGAAATATTTCTTGAGTTTTATGCGAACACATTAATGCTATCTGGTGATTTATTTCTACAAAACTCCAATATTACCATAATCGCACGTAAGTTATACAATTTTGGGCACGTAAAGTATTTTCTTAACCGTGACAGGAAAAAAATGTACGAACAACCAGAAGTACGAACTCGTATTATTAAGTAACGATAATCTATGTACCTTCGGATTGTTTCGTTTTTCATACATATCATTATCGGCTAAAGTAATTAAAAAAGGTAATTAAAGTAATTAAGGTAAAGTAATTAAAGTAATTAAGGTAATTAAAGTAATTAAAGTAATTAAAAAGTGAATTAATCGACTCAGACCTAGAATTTAACTGGTGGATCGTGGTAATGTGTTACACTCCTGTGCCTACCCGTTCGGACAATATCTGCATGAAGATAAAAAAATAATAATTATCAACTTAACAAAAAATATTATGAACGTTATCCATCAATACGGCTTACTGCAATACCCGTTACGCTTGGGGTATTCCAAAAGATATCGATCGCGCTTAATGCACAATGCACCCCAACGGCTAACTACCCCAAACCGAAGCGTTGTTTTGTTCACCCTATTCATAGCGTCATCTGCCGAATTGTAAAGTGTGACTCAATTTTGTATTTTATGTTCGGTTACCTGTTAATAAAAAAGAAATATTAATTTACTTAAATCTCTCCACGTTCAATTCTATAGGTACATATATTTAAATTAATAGAATTGAATAATTTCGTATTCATAAAATATAGAAAATTTATAATTAATTACAGGCAATTTGAACAAGTTAGGAATGTTATTAAGAACTGCTTTGTTCGTATTCAAGTAGCAAAGCTTATGTGACCAGCTTCGTATAAAACAGATGTACAAATACTGATAGTTCTATTCCTGTAGGCCAATTAACTATTAAGACTGAGTAATCTTTTTATTAACAATTTATCCTGAATCACACTAACAGTCCCAGTCCCATGGGCCTATTCGATATTGATTACAGAGCTCTATTGGCGACAGCCGCCACATGAAACAACCGTTTTTCATCCTTTTAAAAATATATCGGTATTTAGTATGGTTGTAGAATTTTACTTTGCGTTAGATTATATTTTTGACTAAATGTTTGTTTTGTAGCATTTTTTTTTAAATAAATAAAACGGAAAAGAGTAAATTACGTTAACGGTTAAATAGGAAAGTAATAATCGAATAATATCCTATGAAAAACTTTGTTTAACATTTCAACATTTTCCTTTAGTTAAACGTTAAAAGAAACCAAGGAAAAACATTCTTATTTAGTAAAATATCAGCATAAAAGAGAAACACAAACGAAATACCTACGAAAAAATTAGAGCAAACAAAAAAGTGTGGAAATGTTAAAGCTTAGTAAACATGCGCATTCACACTTATCGCAAGAGTTTAGAATACCCGCCGCGAATAGGGATTAAAATTAAATTTAATGTCCCCGTTATAAAACGGATATATCCACACATGAAACTAGATATCCGCTCTGGAAAATTTGTCCTCGCAGTAACTTTAGACAGATATTTAACACGCAGTAATATGTTCGCCTGTATTCTTATTAATTGGAATACGTTTGGATGGTGCGTTTTAAATCAAATATCTACACTTGACGGTTGGCCGTTTATGGTTAGTTCTCTTGAGCATTTCTTTACGTTACAATTATGCGAGAATTTGTTACTGATTATGTTTAGATAAATTCTCAAACTCCTGAAAAAATTATAAAAAATCTGAACCTCAGTAAATTTTCACCAACACATTATATGACAACGCAAGTCAGTGGACTCCAGAACTGTTCGGATTGCGAGACTATGTGTGAAGTAATACAAATACAAGATTGACGCCATTTTCATTGAAAAATAAATAAAAGACTAACATGTGGAGAACCACTACAGCCAAGCTGTTATTTATGCAAAGTAGTACAGTTATAAATTAATGAAGGCATACCTTAACTGATTAAAATTAATTGTGGCTTTTCAAAATCTTGTTACTCAAATTACAGCAAGATGTTGACCTAATATAAGTAATGAGACGCCTATTTACATAAAAGTGAAGGATATATCATCATTCTAGCGCACGCCAATTGAACATTCTGAACGTTCAATGTTAATCCTAGAAAAATAACTGTAACTTGTAAATATACTCCAGTTGAACGTATTATTCTTCCCGAAAGTTAATATCACTTCCATGAAGTATCAAGTCTAGTTCTCAATTTGAGAGGTCGATGGTGGAACACTAAAAGGGTTCATGATGATGAAAACTACTCAATCTACAGCTTGAAGCGTTAACATAACGCTATTTAAATCACGGTAATATTTTTGTGTTGATTTTATATGTAAACTATAAAATAACACTATAAGGTGCCTTTACGATTGACTTTGATCTCAGAGGGAGGAGTGATAAGCGCATTCGCCGTTGGCTGCAATGCGTAAAATCATGTTCTGTAGAAATACACCTTAATATTATCCGAATACAATACGATTCAATGTGACGGGCTTTGTTTCATGCATGTATGGTAATTGCATCTAAAGCAATGTATTATTGAATTGTATACAAATTGATAAATTCGATGTTTGAATAATTCAAATGACATAACATATCAAATAGATCGAGTTTGAATTAATTAATAGTATCAAACAGATTAACGGCGTGAAACAAGCTTATTACAAATTATCTTCGTCGTTTATTAATAAGACATATAAATAGGAAATAAATCTCTCAAGAAGCAGTAGATGCTTAGTGCGTTTAGTTTTCAAACGTCCACTCAGAATTTGTATTTTATATAAAGGAGTGGGAAACAGGCAGACGGCTGATCTGATGGTATATGGTCACCGTCGCCTGTGGACATTGCAACATCAGTAGGGTTCTGAACGTGTTACCTGCCTTGAAGGAACTTTTTAAAGCTACCCTTGAATAATCACACATCATAGCGTATCTTAAATACCTCCGAAAGAAGCTCTTTCTATAGTTTGCAGGTGCGCAGTAGAAAATTACGCTGACGACTATTACTGAAACGCACAGTTGACGACTGCCACGAGTTGGTGTGTAGAATTTAGTCTTCGGGGTGTAGTGCAATGCAAAAAGGATGGTATTGGCATCATCTCAAAGAATTCATCAAATCACTCAGCATTGTAGAGACGATCTGGGGAGTATGAAGTAAGAGTCCAAGCAAGCTCCTTTAACTTTTAAAAGTTGTGTGCATTTTAAAAATCAAGTATTACTAGCTTTAGTTCTGAAAAAATCATGAATAAACTTTAATATGCAGTCCTTATAATGTTCCGTAAGGCGCATGTAAACAGCCCGACCTCACTTGACTAGTAAGGTAGGCTGTAGTCGCGTTCTGAGGCAAGACTCAGGCCTAATAGTGGAATGATAAAAAAGGTTGATAATAAATCATTTTTAAGAAAGTTAACACACACAAATACATACATTTCTCACGCCAAGTGCCTTGCGGGTTAGGCAGAGAGCG
>DWEG01000735.1:0-10153 GCA_018245845.1 Apyrrothrix hygieia | reverse complement strand
TAATAGTACTCGACCCGGGATTCGAACCCAGGACCTCTCGATCGGCAGTCGCGCATGCAACCAACACGACCGACGAGGCAGTCAAATAAAACTTCAAGGGGCCTGTCTGACGTCAAGTGGTCACCGTAACACACAAACTTCTGTGTGTTATTTCAAATCGGACTGACTCTACTTGATCTTTTAATGGACGTTGAAATGTATCGTCTCATAGTATTTGATTAACCAATAAATATTCTTGACAATGCTACTGTCAGATAATCCTGAAAAATCCCTCGTTGATTTGCTGATAGCAAAATAAAATGGGTCCCATAATTATTCGATTAATGATAAAGAAATTTACTTACTCTTTTATTCACAAAACTGCCAAAACTTAATTTCTTAACTTAATTAAACTTTACAAAAACTTAATTAAACTTTATTTTAAAACGATGTTCAAAAACTAAACCACACTTATAATTATACATTATAATAACGTCTTAGTGCAACGTGAAAAATAAACATTTTACGTTTTAGATTATTAAGAACAAAATGATCCGATCACCGTGGACAATACTATCACACTGAGGGAGAAATAAAACATTTAAATATTTTACAAAAATAATGGTTCTTTGCGTTAATGAATGAGCCCATAACTCACCTGCAGATATGTGTGACAAAACTCTCATAACGATTATTATAGCAATTAAAGCAGAACGCACCCAAACAATAAGAGAAAGACTTTCTTTATGCAACGCTCAAGGTGTAATAATTTTCAACGTTTTGTTTTTAATAGGTTTAATGGCGCAGAACACCTTTCTTCCTTGTAACATTCTTGCTGAGGTACTTTTTAGTGGTTTACGGTGCAATAAAATTTCTCGGACAAGAGCAAACATTGCGGGGTCCTGATTATATTCGCAAGACATAACAGAAAGGTGCTATTGAACCTTTACAAAAATTAGCCGTTTTTACGGCATTTCCTTTTCCGAGGACATTAGGTTCGTTGCGCAAGTTAACCCATTGAAAATATCAAAATAACGGTATCTTATTGCTCGGCCCCGAAGGGTTATTTCATGTGTTATAACAAAAACTATTTTTTAACTTTTTTTATTGCGTCACAAACAATGTTCTGCGAACGCGGCCGTACACAAAAGCCTAGTGTTTTGTTTTGTTCTTTGTTTTATTTTAGGATACTTAAATATACGTTTGGAGACTATTGTGTTAGAGCCAGCCTGTTGAGATGATTTTAGTCTTCAAAAAATCGTTCCAGTGTGCACTTGCCTTAGACTACATAGCCCGCATCTACACGCGAGTACAGATTATAAATACGATACGTTTTGATAAAAGTGTAATTAAAAGTTTAAGTGATTTAATTACGTACGTACACGATCAAGAAAACGATGGGGGTAAGTCTTAATAATTATTAATATTGTGCATAAAAATAAGACCATAGCAGGTTAAGGTAGATCTTGTTACTTAATATGGTAAAAGAACCAATTCGTTAGCAAGCTAAATAGGTTTTTTATAAAACATTTAAATTTAATATTTGACTCAACGAAAATTCTGTCTGCATATAAAATTAATGTATGTTGACATATCACATCGTATTAATGCATAAAATATGTAAAATTCTATCTATAACTGTTTTTTAAACACCATTAGATATTTTATTTTTACAGTAATTTATTTAAATTAAATAAAACCGGAATCACGCTGCATATATTAGTGTTATTAATTTAAACGCAACCTTCCAAACGAATTTAGGCTGAGCAAATACTTATAAACAGTCAAAAAAAGTAAGTAGGTAGGCACACCGTCTAAACGTTAGAGAAGACAAGATGGCTGCATTCCAGTCGTCCGGTGTGAAGCTCCACCTGGATATATGAAACGTTATTCAACCATGCTCCCACATACTTAAAGCAGAGAATTGCTTACACATTACTCAGCACCAATTTTAAATAATAAATCGAGACATTGAAGTTTTATGTCTATTGCAACAAAGTGTATAATCGTCTGCTCGCGTCTCGAAACAGTCGCTCGCTGTATCTCGCCGGTTGTAATTCAGACTCGTGTCCGCAGATAGCAGGCCCAACGCCCACCTAAACTTAATACCACATAACTCACAGTAGAATAAATTATTACTAGCTTATTCTTGTTTGCCGAGCTCCTTTTTCTCTAGGTGATACCTATTTAAAGGCGCGAGGAGTAATGGCCACGCTGGTCATGGACGGTTATAGATACATAGTAGCTGTAAGTATGAAATATTTCATTTGAGCTTATATAGTCTGAAATTGATAGATCTTCTGTGAAATATTTAAGCTTATCTTAACGTAATTGATATAAATAGGTTTGTAATTCGTTTTTATGTCCTAGTAAATCGTTTTTTAGATACCATATGAATATGAAAATGATCACTAAATCATTCAGTTGAGAGATTACCACCCCTGCTCCTCATAATTGGTATGTATGTATAATTATCATCATCGACTACGTCATCATCCATCATATTATTGGAGAAGTGTCTCATTTCCAATCGAGAACAGTGGAGTCACAGGCCGCTTTACTGACCAAATGCGGATTGACTGACTTGACAGGCAATAGAGCACATTATGTGGAACGCTAAGACGTGTCATAGCGAAGGGTTTCCCAATGACGTCCACGTTCATCCTTGCCACATATGATATTTAATCGTGCAAACGCATAAAATATTCTACAGCATAGGTGCGTGCGAGTAAAAAATCCTAAACCTTTTGTATTGGAGTGTAAAATCAGAACCTTACATATTTACAGATTTTCCCTATTCATATCAACATCACTACGAGTATAAAAAAATTCTTGTCCTCAATTTGGGAACTGTTTAAAGTCAGTAATACCACAAACCTTAAAAATCGTAATATTCGTGTAAACTAAAATATTTGTGTCAATTTTAAGTACCCAGTAGTATTGACGAATTATTATAGGTATACAATACTTAAAATTCTTACTTCAATATACCTATGTATAACGATTAAACCTCAACAACAATATTTAGAACTCTACATATATATTATTTTAGAACTCTACATATAATGTAGAATACATGTAATATACATACTGCTTAGAACATAATATAGATGATGTAATGGGTTAAAGTAAAGCTTGCAAACGGAATGCTTAAGTAGCTTAGATTGGATATGCAAATATGTTTTTTTTCTATTCTTAGATATCAAATTCATACCTACCTGCTCGACTACACGAGCAAAATAATTCCAAGCGACATAGGTATTATTCTTTGAAATAAGACTAATCTATACTTTTGATTATGAATCAAACAAGTATACAGACTGAAGTAAAAAATTGGGCGTAGATATTTGCGTTACAATAATTAATATTCTGTTATCTACAATCAACAATTAATAATGGAGATCACTGGATATTACTTTGTATGAAATCGTTAAAATAAAATTTAAAGATCTAGTTGCGGTCTGTCGAAGGTGATTTTAACATCCGTACGGATCAATCTGTATGCCTACCACACTATGTACTGGAATATAAATTAAGCAGTAAGTAGTAATCAATAGTGCTTCGTAGCAGAAATGATACGATTATAGTGATACAGTAATAAATAAAATATTAAAGATAAATGATTCTACCAGCATCTATTATACTATGGATAATAATCTTCACCAAAGATTTAGATAATGCAAACAAGCATTAAATCTGCCCATGGAGTAAAACAATGAAGTGGAAAAAAATATAAACGCACATTACTTCTCAAAAAATTCCCATACCTATTTCAACTATGTCAGTTGCAATTAACATTGGCAGATATGTAACGTTTCGCTAAATATAAATGTATTTCTTCGGCGGATACAATATCTACTATATTAAATTATAACCCATAGTAAGTCCATTATATAGGTATACTCATTTAAGACATTGTCTTTGGTAACTATCGACGAGCCTCTGAATATTAAATAAATATTGAGCCTTAAAAAAGGTTAATAACTTTTACGTTCTGTAGAACGTTATTAGTCATTCATACTAATATGAATCTTTGAGACCAAACAGAAGAACACTTTTATTCTTCTACCTACCTTTTACACTTCTACCTAAAGAGGCTTTTTATTTTTATGGATACGCGAGATAATTTCCATATGAACAGTTAAATAACTAAAAAAAAATTTACAATGTTCATGTTTGAAGTAATGAAATAAAAAAATAATTAAAAACATTCAATAATTATACACTAACATCCGAGATACCGCGAGACAAAGAAATTGTGTGCTAATTGTAAAATAAAAGCATATCATATAGGTACCTAGGGACAATGATCCAATCACTGCATGAGCACATATCATTCAATCAGACGCATCCGCGCTAAGTGCTAAAAAACGTTCGAGAAGTTGTTTTTTTTTCAATCGTGAGTGGGCACAGGCAACGATACCAAGGGCTTTTATCTCAACGTGATGTATATTCTGTCACGACAACGAACGTGACCGAAATATAAGGCGATTTATTTCGGACCTTAAATTACTGTAGTGTTTCGATTCACAAGAATTTCCTATTTTTAAAATTATACGCACACACTCATATATCCCTCACATCACTGGTGTCTTATTGCACGACTATGTATCACGCCTTTTACAGATTTATCGTGGCAAGTCTGTCTTACCCACCTAGGCAGACACCACCACCTTGGCATTTCGCCATCCGGTGTTCTTGCTCTACCGTTCAACAGGACACAAACACAACACAAGCTGTCGAACTTTGTAGCCATATACGTATCTAGCGGCCATACAAATTTAAAAGAGATACATCAAAGTTCTAAAAAATAGGCTGCGAAACAATTACATATATGGACACCTTTACAATTTAAACTTTTTAAATATTGAAGGTAAAATGAGAATTTATTTTTATATATCATTCTGCTAATAATCTGATCAAAGAAATCCATTAATATAAATACACCGCTTTTCTCTCAAGTGTACAGTGAAATGTACGCAACACTTCTATCTAATCTGAACTAGACTTAGTAGATCTCGTAGTTGCCGGCGCATTGGATGGAAATGGTTCCAAGTTGTTAAGTTACGGCCGCCGCGATGAATGTATTGGAAACGAGCGACGATAAAGCAACGAGGCGCGAACTTCAACATAGAAACAGAATTTGTTCGCGTGTTAAAAGCTATCGTGATCGCGCAGTGCGTAGGTATTTGTGTATGAATTTCCTTTAAAAAGGGATTCAAAACCATCAAGATAAATTATATAGCATTTCCAGATTAAGTATACCTTAATAATTTATTTTACACAAAATATGGTCACAATTTAATACACTACCAGGTATAGCTAGGGTAAATAATCGCTGTATAGAAAGTACTTGGGGTTGGTAAAAATTCTAAATTATTGAACATTCCTTGTACATACATACCTTGATGTATGAAACCTTGTACATACCTTGATGTATGATATATATTATGACTCCAAAATGGTACATACCGTGACTGAAAACAGACTTTTCCTATAGGTAACACAAGTGTCACTCATTTTATTATTTAGAAAATTATATAATCAAATTTTATACCACAATATTAAATGTTTACGCAAACATTTTTTTTAATATTATCAAATTTTATTCCATTAATTTGGACTATTATGGAAAATCATACAGAAACAAAAAAAAATAAGGGATTCTTATTAAGGCTTAATAGGTTGGCTATTAGTCCTAGAAAACATTGGGAAGTTAGCTTACTGTACCATCTATTTTCCTTCTCGTCGAACTTTGAGCGTAAAAGCTAACAATCAATAGATTTCTATTGAATATCTAATCGAAGCAATGATAGTCAGAATTGGGTACCCTACCTGAACTTTCCATTTTATTTACAAATAACAACAAAGTTGAAAATAAAGTTTATGAATAATTCGGAATAACTCACTCAGTCGCCTGAAGTAATAACAAGGCAAATGCAATGCAATCACATGCGCCGGCGCAGTTGATTCAACGACATTTAAGATATTACTGAAAGTATCCTGCTATCTCCAGATTTGTGAACTAAGAAAACTAAGCCTTAACTGAGGGAAATAAAGTCAAATTTAAATTAACTGTTAATCGGTCTTATGCCTTATCTATTGTAATAAAGTAAGCAGATTTATAGGACACTGAACGATGTGTAGAATATTGTTTTCGATCCTGACATTGGTGCTTAATGTCTTTGTTGCGGTGAGATTCCACTGCGAAAGTTATGGAAATAAAGTCCTGCGACTCCCAGTAGGTACCACATTCTCCTAAACTTATCAAATTGTTTACTGTAATGATCGTTGATAGTGTCCAAGTATCCCAAGCTAACTTTACAAATTTGAAATTTTACGTAAACATAGATTTAGATATTACATGATCAGCACAACATAGAAAATATGTAGAAAAGTTTGTTCTTCAAAAAAATTTAAAGAGATTAAATTAAAACACAAGCTGTATATAAAACTAAGGCGTTAAATGATTAACGATTAAATAATAAGCCACCGCGCACTCGTAAAACAAAGATTAACATACAGTTACGAGTATAAATAGCCTATAACTTTGATTTTTACGACTAAATAATCGTAAAGGAACCCTCGTTATGCGGACAAGTTGCAATGTCGTGGGTTGCCCACAGACTAGTCTAAGGAGGTTTCGTTCTAAATTCGGTCGGATTTTAATCGCGGACAATGCAAACGGCAGGCCGAGTTGATGCACTTTTATTTTACGACGCACTCGTAACATAAAACGCGGAACGTCTCAACAACGGTTAAAAGGCTATTAGAGAGAAAGAGATGCCAATACATCCCTGCGGTCGGTCTTTTTCGTGTAGTGACAGTGTATTTTTACACGATATACAGCGTGTTGGAAATTGATTTGTTTTCCACCCTGCATTCTAGAGATGTTTCCAAGAATGCGTTTGAAAAAGGTTAGATATATGAAATACATTTTTAGAAGCATACTAAGTCAATTGTTGCTTTAGATTACAATATAAACATATCGTTCACACACTTCTTGTGAATACACGATTTCATAATAATTATCTCTGACTACAGTCCAAGGCCATTTAATGTTAAATAATTATGGAAGTGCTTAGAAATCGCAAGTCGAATATAAATAGGTATAAAGCAATGCATGTGTATGCAGTACATGTAGACTTGAGACTATTTTTTTGCTGTGTCTAATAATTTTATACCCTAACTACAACGTTAGCAACGAATTGTCAAGTTGTTCTGAGACAATTATAAGGTCAAACTACGTCATACTATATTGTAAGTCCAAAATACCTTTAGCCGTTAGCGGTCAGCGCGGCCGGACCCGCTACAATTAAACTGCTGAAATTTTAACCGTGTCTAGTATAAATTTAATAAGGATGGGCAATTGGGAGCGCCGGTCGGTTGTTTAGGTTTGGCCAAAAACCAAAATGAGGTCTGCGGAGGTACATTGTCGTATATTCGTGCAGGCTTGTAGGTAGATTTGAACCCGAGTTTCGCTCGTATTGCGGTCGCTTGCTGGACGTCGCGCGTTAAATACTTGGGTATATACATACAGGTAGTGACAACATTATAGGTAGGTATGATAAAATATGTACCTTTGTATAAATACCTATGTATATGAGCACCAAATGCTAGGTACCTATATCTGAATATTTTATGTAGGGCTATTTTTAAACAATGAATAATTGCCAAATAAGGAATTAAATGGCGTTACATATAGATATTAATTTAATAGCACGTTTACTCTACCAATTTTGTTGGATAATAAAAACATGACAGCAAAAATAATAATTTATACAGAGTGAGTATGTATATATACTAAAACAATGTAACAAAATTCATACATTAATCAAAACAAAATTTACCCATACCCGCATTTTTTAATTCATACAATACCTATAAAATGTAATAAAATACGTATATACGTGTTATAGATAGCTATTATTTGCTTATGACGGAAATAAAAATTTTAATTACAATAATAATAGGAGATTTAATGGTTGGAATTAGTATGTTTATTAATTACCTACATGCCATATAAATTAAAGTCATTAAATACTAATTAATTAACTGTAATTACGTTTTAATTATTCTCAACTAACGTTTTTACTTATATTAACTGGTTATTTTTCTTCTATCTTCAAAGTTTTTTTCGCTTAAAACAGTAAGGTACCTTTTTAGGTTTTGGTATAAATTGGAACCGTTAAATAGGGAGTAATAAAATTTGTAAAACTCAAAATAATTCATAACACATAGGTATATAGGTATACTTAAAATTCATATGCCTATTACCTATTCCTTATTTATACATTTGTACCTTAATTCTTTATTTAAGTATTTTTTTTAGTACGTACATATATTATACATTTATCTAAGATGGCGTATTGGTACAGGCATACTGCTTAGCAGTTCTAAGCGTGACATTTCGATCTTCGGGTTCAATACTGAACATTAGTTAAATTAGATACGGGTTGTACATTTGCGTGCGCGTTTAATGCTCGCGGGTGGAATAACGAGCGGCCGAGCTCACGACACTTTGAAGAAATAGAATTAGTGCTGATAAATCTGTGCGATTTAGCTGCGATTTGTCGTCCGCCGGTGCGTTAGCGCTGCGATTTGTTTATTGGTTATTATATATTCGAAATACTTTACGCAATTTACCTTCAACATGTACATGACTAGAATATATCTATAGGACATACATACCTACATAAGTAGGACAACATGCACATGAGGTAGAGTTGCAAATAGAGATCTATTTCATTTAATATCGATTACTTCATAACAGAAATTGTTACTCGTACTTATTCATCATTATCAGCCCTTTGATCGTTCCGTTCCGATGAACCCAGGACCTCTCGATCGGTAGTCGCGCTAGCAACCAACACGACCAACGAGGCAATCAATATTATAAGTTATTTAAAATTAGCATCTAAGAAGCACTTCCGTGTGAATAATAATTAGACAATTTTATTAGACATCTTGAAGGTTATCACCTACGTTAATAATACTTTTATGTAATTTTATCTAATCTAACATGAGTATTAAGTTTACCTAACTGATAAGCCTTTGACCGTTATACAATCATCTAACTACAAAGTTTTATGCAATGAAGGCTACACCTAATTGAACGTTGGAAATTAGTAATTGTCCTATTTCGAATATGTCAATATGAAAGTCCTTCTCAAAACGAGAAGTAGGTAACGAATAATTCAGTTAAAGTAACATGTTTGCCAACATTTTATACCTATTAATACAACGCATAACCATAAAACTAACAGAATATTACAATCGCCTACATTTTAATTGTACGACGGAACCGAGATTCCGTCGAACGGCGGGTAAACGTCGTGAATCGCCCGATAATAATGAAAGTGATGGCAGTGACGCCATCAGTGTATGAAGCGCCCGTTTCGGCTACATAAACAGCCCGTATACCAAATAACCATAGTAAAATAAAACATTCACACACTCTTATTGCAATGTTATAAAGTCCAAATTCGAATGGAGCGAGTATCACCTAAATAGGTCACCCGTGTAAGTCCCCTCTATTCGCGGCGGGAGGGGCGCGCGCGGACGGCTCACATGCTCGAAAACAAAATGGCCGACTTTTTCTCACAGCTGATTCGATCACTGTTCATCCACTTCCCGACGGGTTTGGAGTGATGTGTTGATGTGGTGGTGATCATTTATATATTGTATTAATGATTCCCATTTTGTTAAATTCTAGTAATTTTTCATTATTATTGTACGTATTGTTTAAGTAATATCTAAGTGAATTTGTATTTTGATGTCGCAAGATTTTTGTTTTTAAATAGGAGAGTCTAATAAAGAATATTATAGTCCGATTAAGTATTAATTTATGAATATTGTTTTAATATTGTGGCCTTAACTTTTTTTATCTATGTGGATATTAATTCAAAAGGACAAATTAGTACATAATCGAAATGTCTACCATTTTATTAATTTATTTATTAATCTTAGTAAATTTAAGAATAATAGTGATCTCCATCAACTAAATTTAAGAAATAAAAATAAACTTGCAGTGCCCTATATTAGGCTCCATAAAGTGTCTAACTCGTTTGTTGGCCAAAGTATACGCTTTTATAACCAATTGCCAAACGACGCAGTAAATCTGTCAGTTTGTAAATTCAAGAAATTCGTAAAGCCTCGATTATGTCAAAAAGCC
>DWEG01000734.1:0-10154 GCA_018245845.1 Apyrrothrix hygieia | reverse complement strand
TGCGACACGTTGTCTTTAACAAGCTGAGATATAGTAAAACGATAATAAGGTCATGTCTCGACATTTCCAAAACTAATTTAATACCGAAGGGTGATGCAAAGCTATTTTAATGACATTCAAAATACATTCCGAGCTTAAGGGCTTGTCTCCAGGGCTTTATAACTTGTAATTTCATCTTCAGTAGCCAATAATATAAATGTCGATGACTGTTTAATCGAAGGGTCGTCCGCCTCGTCTTAGTGCCGAGCGAAAGAACTTGGATTCCACTCCCAATTAAGCAAAAGATTGGATTTAGGTTTCCGAAGTAGGTGTGTGTTTGTATGAGGGTACATAGTTCTCGACAGGGGACCTTATTTTAATGTAATGATTATTCATCTGGTACAGGTCTGTATAGGCCTTGTATTTGACAATTTGAGAATCACAACAAGGAGAAAGATACGTTTTCGAAAATTAATACAAACCAGATAGTAAACATTCGCTAAATAACAATACAAAAGTAGAAATATTACAATGTTTGAGGATAAAGAACAGATTGCCCGAACTAACTAATCAGATTTTTTGTTCTTGAAAATACATGAAGGTACATGTGGGCAAATAAAAATCTCGTAGTACTGACGCGGTTCCAAATCAATAGCGATCTTTAAAGTTAGGCGACATGCGGCGCGGTCAGGTCTTGGATGGGTGGCCGCTGGTAGGAAGTTTTTACAAGCGTTTTCGTACATCAGAGGACATGTGAAGTAGCCAGCACTGGTTGTTCTCGTAAGGTAAAACACTGTTGGGTAATTACATGGTATTAGTACATATAAATAATATTTCAAATTCACATCTTACACAATAAAAATGACAAGATTGAATAGTACCTAATACAACGAATGCAGCGCCACGCGTACTTTAATAAAGGAACTAATACAGTCGCGTTCCATATTACCCACAAAAACTTTTTACTTCGTCAGAGCCTTAAAGACAAACAATTCAGGGGTTGGCCAGTAATACATTTGTCTCTCTTATCTCCGGAGCAATACTGCAGGCCTCCTGCAATTGTGAAAAAAATTGGTGTGCAATTGTGGGATTTAAGAAGGATTGCAACCAGCCAGCCAAATGCTCGTATACTCGTATACATGTTTATGTAACAAATTTAAGGGCAGACGCTTTTAAATAGAATTTGCTGCCACAGAGCTAAGCCTGCCCCTGTGTTTGACGCTAAGCAACAGTTCTTGCATAGCTGTAAAATATTTACTGTTAAGATGCTTACCATCCATCGTCAGAAGTAGTCCCACATCTTCCCACAATCTCAGGAAACCATAAAGGGTATATGATATCGGATAGAGTAGGTCACGGATTAAGAACCTTTTGACGAGACGTGGCGTACATGAGACTTCTGAATCAAAAATAACAGGCATAAAGTGAGAAATAATTTTGTTTCAGTTATTTTTATTTACGCGGTTCGTTGGCCTGAAATAGTCCCCCTGGTCATAACCGATCGCTAATTATCATTTTCGCGTTAGTTTGGCTGAACCCTTAGCATAAACATAGATCCCCAAACATATAATAGTTGTACAAAACCTCGATTACGACATAAATGTAATCTGGTAATACACGTAGCGAAGTAAATTTCTGTGTATGAGAGCTTATCAGCATGTATATGTGTGTAATTATATTCCGGAGCATAAACTCACAAATATGAAATAAATGTAATCAGAAACAATAATTATACGGCATAAAGTAGGTAAAAGTGAACAGAAATTTACTTGCGAAATCCCACTGAATCAGTACTTGAGCATTGAGTATGAGTAATTAACTAACACCGAAGTTGTTGAAGTAACAGAATGGTCAACAACATAAGAATCTATTCTACTTTTAGTAGTAAGTGACCCTGATTAAAAAAAAACTATCCGTGACTAAAAAAAGAACACAAAAAGTTATCTCTCTATCTCTCTTCAGGCTTACTTTGTGATCAGATGTCCCACGGTATATTTTCTTGGATACGAGATGACAATTTGTGTATAAGCCTTTGAACGCCGAGAGCCAGTATATTTACTACGTCGAGGAAAGCGGTACACATGTTCATAAGCTAATTCGCAGCGCGCCGCCCGCGCCGCCCGCGCCGCGCTTCGGCGAATATATGCCAAGTTAATTTCCTCCGTGCAAGCGCATACGCGGTGCATCTGAATAATTTATATAGTCTCATAAAAAATTACCTCGCAAACGCCGCGCTTTTCCAGCCTTACGCAAATAAATTCATATAATTTATGAAGACGCTGTATTAACAGTTTGCTTACGTTACGAAAAGTAAAATTTTCATGCAGATTTTCAATGGTTTTATAATATTTGGCTATATATATCCATTCTCATATAAAACTCAGCAAAACTGTCGACTTCTCAAGAATATAAGTATATCTGACTACCTCTTGTTTTATCTTGTCTGTCTACCCCACACTCGTCTGGACAGAACGCGTATAAAATGATTCAAATGAATTTGATCGTAATTTCATGCCACGCGTCAAGGTGTCAAGAGATATGTGTAAATGCATGCTGATAATAGCGTGATATCTCAAAACCTATTCCTTTAGTCAACATTACAAGGAAATAACGTAACATCACGGCTGTAATCCCCGACGAGGTAGGCAGAGGAGCGTTAAAAGAAAATTCAACACTTGAAATAAAATTCCAGTGGAATCTTGAGCAGTTAGTGTCTGAACTAGACTAATTAGTATTTACTACAATTTCTTTGTTTGTTAACTCTACGTCGTTTATCGAGTAACATGACACCCGCAGCCGTGTCGCAGGTACTTCCTGTCTGCTCTCTGCGGCGCACTAAGGGTCGGAAATGAGCTCACAGTGTACGTTGTTATCGAGTTGCCGATCGGCCGATAGCGGCGCGCAATCTGTACTCCCGGACAAGTTGGCAGCTGTTGGCAACTGTGGGCACTGTAAACCAGGTATCTGATCAGGTCGGTCGCAAGCCACTGGAGTTTAATTGCAGAATCGATTAACAACGTTCTTGCAGATCACGCAGTAAAGTCAATTACAAATAATGAATAAGTATTAAATTTTACTGTCAGCGAAAAATAAATATAATATTTCTTCGCAGCAGACAGTAAATACATTAGAAACCATGTGAATAGATGAGAAGACCACCGTCTCTAATAAAATAATTATCGCAGACCACACCTGACATAAATGCATCGTTTTGATGTGTGAATTTAGTATGGAACAATTTGCGAATAACATTTTGAGCAATGCAATAAGCTTACAAAACCCTACACCTCTTTTCCCTATAGAGATACGCAAGTGCGTGCTACATCCTAGACTGCATCCCGCTTTCCCGAATGATATGTAATTATAACAAATAAAAGGTTATAACTTCGGACTACCAAACACCACATAAATCGCCCAAACAAGGCCATCGTTAGTGTAAAAAAGTTGCACGGACATTTACGCCGTCAATTATCCGTAAGAAATTTAAATATGCAAACAAAAAGAACGATTTATATTATTCAAATCCATCATGATACATTATGTAAGAAATAATCAGCAAACATTATGCACAAATATGAAATTATAAGAAAAAAATTGATTGTCTCGTTGATAGTGGTTGCAGGCGCGACTGCTTATCGAGAAGTCCTAAGTTCAATTCCTGCGTCGGGTACTATTACATTTTTGTAAGTTAGAATTTCTAGTTAAAATCTGTAGCAGGGGCTCTAGTTTGGAGTTGTGCTCCGTGTATGGCAATAAACATACCTTCTATTCCATCATGGGACGTAAACGTAACTGGTGAAACATGCAAGTATATTACATTCCTTTGCCTACAACTTCGGGGATTACAGGCGTGAGTTACGCTTTCTAAGAAAAATGTTACTTAATGTGTTGAACTTTTGTATAGATCGTTACGTCTTAATGCAACAGGAAGAAATAAAGAAGACAGGATTTCAGCATCATGCGATAGAGAGATGTAGAAAGTGTAACGTGCAAGACGACAAATTAAAAAAACTATAAAACACGCTTTTATAGCTAATCGAACTAAAAAGTTGAAAATAACTTTAAATTACAAAGAGTTTATAATTATAGTAGTAGGAAGTCGAACAATCAATCATAATCCTCCAAATAAAATTCAAGTTATTAAGAGAAGAATTCAATTCAGAGTAAAAAGTATTCAGTTTCAAAGCGAAATACCTACATTACACGCGACACGTGTTACATACATACATACTTCTATGTACATTTAGAACTTGATAAGTGAAAACGCTTTGCGCTCTGATAGTTGTCAGTGATCTTCTTGCCTCGGTCCATTATTTGTTCAGTCTTGTTTATTATTTATTATACAACTGGTCTTACTGGTCCATTGCTTCGAGGAAGTGTAGAGTGAATGAGAGGTTCGCGCGCTCTAATAGACACTGTGACGTTTCAAATACCGTGTTTCAGAATGAGCCCCGGCAGGACGCAACAGTTAATACCGCGCCGCACAACTTCACATCGGCTCCAAATCCTATTACAACCTCGTAAAGTTTAAATTGGCTTGTCTTAGAAGATTTATTATTAGTTAGCCGGGATTATCTTGAGTGGGATGTCATCTCCGAAGTTGGGTTTAATTAAAGTTGCCACTCGGAGGCGGACTCCAGTTTAAGTCCACGATTCTCCGTTCGGAATTGCAGCTCGTTAAGTATTTGCATTTTGTGTATCGCCCTCCAGTCTCGAGATCGGTCCGAGTTAATTCTTCGTTAAGTGGCCGCGCTGCTCTCTCGCGCCTTCGCCGATAGTTTCTCAGCTATTTAATAAACTTAATTGTATTCGAAATGAACTTTTTAATTTCATTCCATCCCCATTAGCAGCCACAGCATTTTCTTTATTTTATTTTATTTTTAACAAATCGACAGCATCACACATACAAACGTTTACAAGTAACTTACTCTAGACAAGAATTGGTGTGCATGCCAATTATGGATGCGTACATCATTCTCTGAGCTGGGTGCGTTTGTTAATTAATGTTACATGTTATTAAGAGACAATTTAGTGTTACTAAGTATTATCAGGTTTTTCTAACTTCACATCTCGAGTAGTAGCAGGGACTCTGGATTTTTGGAGTTTATTGGAGTTTACTCCTTAAGAAACGATTTGAGATATAAGGCCCGGTTCGGAAATTTTATGAGGAGTAAAACTAAGTGTTAACTGAAATTGGGGCGTCACGCTAAACGTCAAAACAGCTTTATATTATATAACATTGCTATCTATTGAACAGAGAATGAACTAAAAAAGGCTAGTACAATACGAACGAAAAATAGTCAAATACACCTTATTAAACAGCGCCACCACACGATGAACTAAGATATACGAAGCGTTTTAAGGTCTGCAGCTAAAGTAACAAAATAATGACTTTTATGACGTGAATTTTAAACGGCAGATGATGACAAAAAAATATGAAATTATAATATGAATACCAGCACTAGACTTATGAACTAAATTGAAGTTGATTCATAGTAATTGAGGTACAGTTGTGTAAAGTGGCTTTTGTTCCAACAGGCCACGCTCGTGTGCTGTATGTTTATAGTGTACAAGGATTTTCAATATTATAAGAGACTCGTCTATTTACCCTCTTTGTCTATTGCATATTCAAAGAGAATCGTACTTAAGGAGTAAAGTCCAGTCGTTCGTCGGAGCTGACACATGCATTTTTCTCCCGGTGTACGGCAGTAGACCCACCACCTATTCCATAATGGGACATAAAGGTAACTAATGAAATGTGGGAGTGCACTACATTCCTCTGTCTCGCCCTTCGTTGAACACACCGGTCACGGCAGTGGTCCTCCATGACCTATCCAGCAATCCCCGATGTGATTATTGAAGTACTTGCGTTATAGTGGCTGGCAGGGCGCGGGTGTTCCCTGCTGGTATATCACATTGCAATGATAACTAAACAGTTACATAGTTGAATATACCACTCAATAATCACCACCATACTTAACATGTCTAGGTAAGATGCACGTCCATTCGGCCTTCAATAATATACGGCCCCAATTAACAATTCCCAACAATGCCGGTTCTCTACCCTAACTCTAAATCTAAGTTGAAAATTGTCTTGTCTTATCTTATCACAACAATTAAATTCAAATCGCTCCACCGATGTTCATTATGAACATAAAACAATCCTATATTAGTGAAAATACCTTCATACGTAAACAGGATATTTTTATTCGTATTTTTAAGGTTCCACCTACAAAGTCGCGCCCTTGGTTGGTAGTCTTTGGCCCCAAATTTTTTCACATGGAGAATATTTCCACTATGAGAATGTGAAACGTTTTGAGTACAAGCTTTTGAGTGATATGCGAAATACTCCCGTATTCATTCTTAGTGACATACAAACATACATACATGACGGGGATCTCTTCCTCGGCCTTAGGCATGCGCTGGCATGGTATAGTGGCGTAACTCTCGCAATTTTTGGTTTACAGTAGTAGATCCCTGGAACGGACCTCGACAACGTTCTATCTTTAACAATCAGTTTACGAATTGCACCAGACATTTCATAAAGTATACAATGCAATATAGGAAAGTTGCAACATGAGGACGACAGAGGGCGCTAATATAGAGTTGTATGCAAATCCGCGCGCACATTAGCGGGTTGCAGCGCTTTGTTACATGGCGCAAATGGTAGCACCGCGCTGAGCACTGACTAATGCTGTCTGAGTGGTTTGAGGCTTAGTTCCATTGAATTGATAGAAATGCCATAGTTTTCCGAGCGACCTAACATCTCGAGTCGAGTCGTCTGCTAAAACAAATTGTAAATATATATAAGAGCGCGTTGACTAATGTAACGTGAGGAGTCACAAGCGACGGAAAAGATACTCTAGCGGATCGTCGTGTTGTTGGCAGCGGGGCAGTCATCTTAATGGGGAAGTTGAAGGGGTAACGTTGGCGCACCACATCTGCGATGAATCGCTGTGCATCACGTTAATTGAATGTGTACCTGAATCTAATTACAGTTCAACTTAATCACGAGAATGATTTTCATCATGTTATAAGTGTTATTTTGTGAGAATATTAGTCATTGTGAAAATTATACGATTTATGTAACGAAGAAATAATTATTATGTTTGGATGCCTCCGCCATCCTATCCACACCTTGCATAACACACTCTAATAAAGGTTTTCTTGCGCCTCTTTACATAAGTTGACGAAACAGGCCAGCGCGGCAGAAGAGAGTAACAATGTAGACGAAGCACATCATGTCTGTAATGACAGGTTAATTGTGCACTCGGTGCTCTCTGCTTACTTCGCAAGGGACCTGGTGTGATAATATAATAATAAATATGTAAAAAAGTAAGGGTAGTCTCAAACTATTTGCAATATAATTCCCCGACCACTAGCCGCTACCAATTTCCCTAACGTCAAGTGCAAAGTGCGAGCGGCCGCTACCACAATCTCACCGCTGACACTGACAGAGCTCTGAGATTAATGCCGCTGTCGGCTGACAGCGCGCTGCTACTGAAATTAAATGGTACTTTAAAACAATAAATATAATCTCATACGTTTACGAATTACTTACACATACTAGTAATTATGACAGTGTCCTTGAGGCCTTGTGGTGGCATGTTTCAAGATTCAATCTGATCTAATTCAATTAGTGTTACCATGTTTTTTAAATATTTTATTATTAATTAGTGCAGCTGAATCTATTCTATATTTACTGTTAACAAACAAAGATGTTAACAAAGAAGAAAATACATAACAGTTTGCATGGCCTTCTAGTATAGGTTCACGATTTCAGCAACTTCTGTACAACTACTCCGAACTCTTTCTGGACTATTTGTATTATTTTACAATTCATTAGTGAGATGTTATTTATCAGTTCATAATAATGCTAATTGGATAACACGTGTACTTCGTGTTTGACCCTCGAGATTCGAACCCTGGCTTCAGCCACCGTCCGAATGACGCGACCTAGCGTGGATGGATACAACTGGGCAGGTGGGCATATGGGGGGCATATGGTGGGCATACAACTCGAGAAGTAAATTCGTGAGCATAGAGTGCCCCCTAGAATATTTTCTTAATTATGCAAGTGCACGGAACCCCGAACATATTTTTTCATAACATATGTATGTTTTTGTTGAAACACGCACAAATTGGAAATGGAAAGTAATCCACAAATAATATCAATATTGTATCATATCTTGAAGAGCTAGTTTTAACGGACGGTGTTAAGAGATCACTACAAAAACACCTCCGTCGGTTACTTAGTTTAGTTCCGAGTACTAAGTAACCGGTACACAAATGATACATATTTTTCAATTACCTACATAATCGTTTTATAAGAGGTCACAAGTGGATACAACGGAGACGCGAACACTACAGCATAAATAATACGTACATCATGTAATATATTCGGCGTGTTGTCGCGGTGCGCCTGCCGGAGATATTAAATTGTTTAATTGATGCGGCGGGAGGACGCCATCTGTAACGGTATTATGTGCTTATTAGATAAATCACTCCACTAATTAGCGAAACCGCCACTCAGTACACTTCACAGTGTAACTAAAATACACGCCAATATCACCTCTAATGTCATGTTGCTGTAAAATGAAATTATCGTACACTTTTTCAACTACACGACGCAATCTTTGTCGCTGACGTGTTCTTCGGTGCGCAAGTTACACTTTGTGTTTATGTTTACACCAATTTCATTTTTACTTGATGGCCAGTTTAGGCGGGAAAGGCGTTCATAAATATAATTTTAATACTTAATCTTGCCTCGTTGGTCTTGTTGGTTGCAAGTGCGACTGCCGATCGAAAGGTCCTGGGTTCAAATCCCGGGTCGAGTACTATTGGGTTTTTCTAAAAATTAGAATTTTTAGTAGTGGCTTGGAGTCTGGATTTGTGCCCGGTGTATGTCAATAGACTCACCACCTATTCCATATTGGGACGTAAACGTAACTGGTGAAACGTGGCAGTGTATTACACTCCTCTGCCTACCTGTTCGGTGATTACAGGCGTGATGTTACGTTAGTCCACTATTTAATTAAATTGGCAAATTTCACAAGGCTTAGAGATCACATGAAACTCTAAAGAGTGCAGGTGGCCTCACGGTGTATTTCTTCACGTTTGCGTTGTTGATAATGTAAAATACCTTTTATAGTGTAAAACGTATGGTCTGGGTGTTGGATAATTTGAATATCGAACCTCTGATGACAGCTCACACTTTGCTGTTTTTCGTTTTCTTTACTCCATTTTTTCTAATCGGTGACAATACTTATGTTGGTACATCTTCTTATTAAAATAAATGTGCTTGTTGTTTAAAAACTGTATGTTTAGTATACTTCATCACTGAGGAACAAAAAAAACAAATATTGCCGCATTATGTGTTAAAGCACGGAATCGGAATTGTTCTCACGGTATATCCTATTAACTTCTCAATAGAACACGCTTATCGGATTAAAAAAACAATTTTCATCCTATGTTTCAGTGGAACACCGCCGGGGAATTTATTGGTGAAAATATTTTGTTACGACGTCGAAATTACATTTTTCATTGGAATTCTTTTTCGAGAGAGTTCTAGTAACAATGAAACGGGTATTTCGTTTTGGTATCGTGTTTTTTTTTATTTTGTGTTGATTGCACTAGCTGCGTAGTGTTATCTGAAAATATTATTTACTTTTAAATGAAATATAATATAGAAAAGTACAAGAATAAATTGATAGCAATCACTTTTAAAAGTAATTGATTCATGACAATCACTATAGACGTGTATATCACCCCTGCGCCCAACGATAACATTGGGCCGGAGCATTAAAAGCGCTTAAGAGAGCTAATAACTTGTCGAGCCAAAAATTCCCACTGATCAGGCTAATGCACAGACAAACAGCTTTTTTACAACGTTGTTTCAGAATCCAGGCGCGTTTATATCAGCGAGGAGTAATTGGTTTCAGGCTACATTGTTCGGTAGTTCTGTACGTTAAATGACCTTTCCTGGAAATTTATGAGCAATCTCAATTTCCATTACAATGATTACATTAGGAACCTTGTTTTCTGCCTTTTATTTACTAGTTAAAGATGTTTGACTGTCTCGTTTTCCGACTGGTTACAAGCACGACTGCTGATAGAGAGGTCCTGGGTTAAAATATAGGGTCGGGTACTATTGGATTTTTCTAACCAGAATTTTTA
>DWEG01000733.1:0-10159 GCA_018245845.1 Apyrrothrix hygieia | reverse complement strand
GCCTTCAACAGTGAGGTCGGTATCATTTTTCAAAACCGCAGGTTTCATCTCGCCGACTCGGAATCCTTAGCGTCGGTTTTGAAATGTTACAATAAAAAGAAACTATCAACACTGATACATCAGGCAGTACGTTGATACAGCGTATGTGTTACAATGCAATGCTGTGAACATCGAAAAGACCAAAAGTATTGCGAAAATGCCGTTTCGGGGTATTAATTTAACGTATTGCGCGGTACAGTTGCGCAACGTTTATATAATGAGCCACTGGCGCGCCGGGCGGCGGACGGATTAGTGGGGCGCAGCGCGAGTATTTGGTCATTTGGATTCTTGTAGATACATTAAAATAATAATAATAATCTTAATAAATTCTCACAACGCAATGTGTGTGTGTAATATCCAAAGATCTTACGTGCTTCCTGTTGCTGAGAAAGATGTGTAATTACCGTCTTTTCGGTGGTTTGTCTTTCGAAATTGACTATTCCATTCGATGATGTTAGTATTTTTGTCTTTTTTTATTGCATATGCTGACAGTGCAATCACAATATGCCGGTTAGTGATAAGTGGTCAACGCCGTTTATAGACATTTGCAAAAGTTTTGATCTTATCAAGACACTTATAAGAAAACACATTCAGAAAAATGACGACTGTATTATTAGTAAAGACTTTATTATTGGCGAAGACCGTATTATTAGTAGAGACTGTATTATTAGTAAAGACTGTATTATTAGTAAAGACTGTATTATTAGTAAAGACTATTATTATCAATCTAACAAATACCAAGTCAGTAGATGGACGGAAGAACTTGTAGATAATTAGGGTATGTCACGTCTCATGTATTGTATATAAGAACGAAGCGGAAAACAAACAAGAGTTGATTGGGTTACGCGGGTTACGGGAAAGTTGAGCGATTTACGAGGCGAGGTACCTTCTTTACGGACGTAATCAGTGAACGAGGTCTGCGCGCGTGGAGACAGGTGGAAACAGATCAATACGTTCTTTGTACATTTCTGCTCAACGATCCATATTCAATGAATAAATGATTCTGACTTGCTTAAAGTTTTGCTTCATCAATGATTGGCTGACATCGAATGTTCTAGAAAGATTACTTTACCGGAAACGTTTTTATGGTATGTAATATTTGTTTTCGCGTGTTACCGTTCTTTGTCTCTTTATTGGTGTTACTATTTGGTATACGGGAGCAAATATATTTCTTCTATCCTAGATTATTATTGTCTATATTTTATTACAAGAATGTATGGTTTTCACAACTTGCTCTTTTAATTTTTTCACTCTGGAAACATACCGAAGCCAGACAAACCGTTCAGTTCCTATAAGGTCGTGCGAAAGTCCACTGATGCCCGCGCCTGCATAACATCGGCTGCGTTCTGATACTTCGTTGGTGTTCGATTTTCAATCGTGATATTTCCGTAGATGTTTTTGCAGCAAGCCAAAATTATGTACTATGAGACTGCTGTAAGACACGATTTTAGCGTTTCTATGAAAATATTCATATATATGCACTTTGTAAATGTTATATCTTGCACGTGACCATTTGAGAACTGGTTCGCGTCGACTTGCAAAAGAGCGCGCGGCTCAGCGGCGGCGGCGGCGGTGGCTCGAAATGGAATCAGCTTAAAATTAATTCCAACCAGCATTTTTATCGGCGTCTAATTAAAATCAATCGTGGAACTAACAAAGTTGTCGACGCAACATTATACTATCACTGTACCGCTTTCGTGACCATTGAGATATGACATTCTAGCTCCGGGCCTGCCATTCTCTTCCCTAGCCTGGTTTTCTCTCCCTTTTGGCCTGAATTGATTCAATTTTATTCGCTGTGCTCTGAATTTACTACAACACGGCGTCGTTATCATTTTCCGAGATAAATAGTATCTGGCCATCTATGTAGATACTTGGTCTTGATCTTGATTAGAAGCATCTGCTCACTTTTATTCAACTCCTGTACAGTATTCCTGTATTATAATATCTGATTGTCTTCTCTTTGCGCGTTATACAATGATGGACACTTCCGACAAACTACTGGAAGAAGTATTTTGCCGTCAATGTCCTCGAATGGTGAAACGTGGGAGTGTACTACACTCCTCTGCCTACCTCTTCGGCGATTACAGGCGTGATGTTACGTTAATGTCCTCGTAGTTTCTTCGTAGCTTAGCCAATGTTCAGAACGACTATGGTTGTACTAAAGGTCGAATTTTGGGAGTCCTGGAGTTCTTATCTGTACATACATATATACAAATAAGTAATATTGGAGTGTCTGTTCGTAATAATAAAATAACCGCGTTTTACTAAATGCATATGTATGTATACACGATACATATACCAAAATAACATATTTTACAAGTTTTGTCTGCCTGTCTGTTTGTTCCGGCTATTCTCTGGAACGGCTTCACCGATTTGGACGGGACTTTCACTAGCAGACAGCTGGTGAAATAAGAAGTAACTGAGCTTTTTATTTTAGAATTTAGGTATATAAAGTAATATGTACAAAACCGAATTATCGATTCACAAAATAGAAGTATTTCATTAAAATTCGCATAGGTATTTCTATATGCGAAATACAGAATTCATAAGTTGTCAAATTTGCGAACTGAACCTTATTTTTTTTTGTTATATTCAAACGCGGACGAAGTCGCGAGCACAGCTAAATAAGAGGCGTCGCATATGTAGTTTACCCAGTGGCGCTCTGCCACGCTGATTCGGATACCATCTATCGACTAGCAGAATTAACCTGCAGAGAACCGGCTCATGACATATAACACATGACATGACCCGCTGATTATAATTTTCTCAATTTTCATGGATCTTTTGAAACGCTACACGCCGAACTGGTATTAATAAATTGGTACAATTTGCATGCATTTCGTCGGCCGCCTCGACCGTTGCGCATATTCACGATTGCATAACTTCACGTCTACCTGTAGCTTTCCAAATGTTAGTGTTGTTCTCTGTCAATGTTACTTCTCCAACTTGCCTCTCGATATTTGACGCGACGTAGTTATTTCTGGGACATCTTGGACTCTTCTCTTCATGGAAATTAGGAATTTGTTATGGTGTTATTAAATTTTATGGCCATATCCATTTGTTTAAAACTGTTTCTGGTTTACCTTTAAAGGTACATTTAAGATACAAAACTTATGTAAATATATCGTTTCTTAAATGTTTAAGCGTGTAATCATTGAAGGGCATAAACGAAATGAAATATAGGCTCGGAAGGTTTGGGCGATGGAAATTCTTAGATGTATGAATTTTTCGATTGAAATATCGATTTTTTTTCGCAATTACTGCTATTGCTTGGTCAATTTACATAAAACCAGCATCAATTATAACGTCTCAAAAATCAAAGGACTTAAAAAATGTACCTCCTGAGTTAGGCACTTTCAAACAGTAAAATGCGGCTGCGATAATTTGTTTTATGCTCACTTGGTAGTGATAATAAACTTGTGACTGTTGGCTGCTAATCTAATTTAACTTTTGTTTTTAAAAAACGCCTTCCAATCCAATCCCTAGTCGTTTTGCTTAATACAACAGTCAAACACCGCAGAAAATTACGTTCGTTCCACCAAATGTCAAGCGATTTTTTATTACCAGTCGTCCGTCCTCTGTCTCACCTCTTCTTACCATTTACCGAACCAAACCAACTTTCAGAAATGATAAAAGGTGACATCATGCCTGTAATCCCCGAAGAGGTAGGCAGAGGAGTGTAGTACACGCCCACGTTTCGCCAGTTACATTTAATAGAAATTTCTACTATAAAGTCCCACTACTAAAAGCTCTAAGATCTAAGAAAAGCAATTCTTTAGTTCGCGATGCGGGCTTTGTACCCGAGATCTCTCGATCAGTGATCGTGTTTGCAACCGCTCGACCAACGAGACAGTCCTATCTATTAAAACTAATCTATTTGACGCGACTAGTAGCCAGTTCAAAGTGAAATCTCATTTGCGTACCTACTATCATCGTCTAGACAAACTGGTTACATAAGTGTTTTTCTGCTGTATGTATGTTATGTGTGCTCATCTCGTTCCATTATGCATGCGGCGCGATGTGGGCTCTCGTGTCTATACGGGACGCACGTGTGTTCTGCTATATTGATTACCATCTATTCATTTTGACTTTGGCAGATTGGAGATGATAAGAGACGTCCTTTTGCTCTTACAATGGCATTTGTTGTTGTTTTGTTATGTGCCTTTTTCAGCATTAACAAACACTAGCGACAACAGTGAAAAAAATATCGTGGGAATATGTAGGATATTGTTCTGAACAATGTTCTTTTTGAGGTGTTTGAAGTTTGCCAATCTACACTTGGCCGGTGTGTTGGAAACTAAGCATACGTTTTTTGTTCCATGATTGCACCCCATGTCCAATAGTGGAACGGTGATGATGTTTTAATAAAAGTTGCAAATGGATGTTTTGACCAACTGATGTTAAGGGCTAACAACAACCCACAACCATTTGTACATCAAATAGTGCTAGATAAGGTCAGTCACAAACGTATTCCTATTTAAAACCTATGTCTTCGCTTACCACACCGTTCGAACCAGAACACAATAAGTTGTGATCAGCTCAGTTTCAGTCATTTGTGGTCTGACATAATGACTCAGTTTAACAACAGCCCATAACCATCCATGTTTTTGGAAGTACTTCCTAAGGTCAATCACAAGTGTTTTCTTACTTTAAAATTCTGTCTTCTCTTACTGCTACATCATTCGAATTTGGTGTGGTCTGACAAAACGACGCTCATAGTCGGAGAGCATTTCGCCACCCCACCGGAAGTAAGCATTGTGACAAAGAAAGTGCTCGCGGTCGTTGCCTCGTTGCGCAAGTGTCTGTTGTCTTTAAAAAATTTCGTTGACTCGAATTTGCATTCTTGAATGTCGATAGGGAGGCAATTGAGATGCTCTAACAAACTCTTCGTGGATGTTTGTGTGTAGGGAGAATAATATGACAGCGGACATCTGATGCGATATGTTGCTCCGGTGTCTGATCTCATGGAGGTCTATATTTTTCTTCACCATTAAATATGGCAATAGGCTCACCCCCTATTCCATAGTGATGAATAATATAACTGGTCAATCGTGCCTGATTGCTGCGCCACAACACAGTCTTTTAAACACAATTTTGAAAACGTCTGCGCGTCAAGATTTGAGCCTACGACACGAGAAGTTGGAGACTGAATACAGAACCGCTAGGCTATCTATCATTACTCTAACAAGTCTCGATGTATAAACGTCAATCGTAAATGTATCATCACGTTCGCCCATCGACACTAAACGGCCATCGTTTAAATATTCCACTAGCGCGTCACGCGTGTTATTGCGCTGTTAAACAATTAACAATGCCGTCCGTTCGTCCGCTCTACATATGTATGTACGTACACTGAGTTAGTCTGTCGGTCAGTTAGTCACACTACTAGCGACTCGTGCATGTGTGTGTGTGTGTGTGTGCGTATTTAAAAACATCGCGAAGGCAACGTGCATGCATACGCTAGAATTTTCCAGAATGTTCTCGAATGGGGCGTTTACTCATTTGTTCTTCTTTCGTTATGAAGGAAGACGTTTGTCAGCCATCGTCCAACGTTAAATGGTTGATGAGATGAAGATACTTTGAACTATTATGCTTGCGCTCAGAGTCAATCTGTATTACACTACTTTGCAATATTTTGCGAAAGTACATGCATAAAGTGTGAATATGAGAAAAACGCGTAGAGAACATAGTGTTCGACTCACCGCTGCGATTTCAATAGCTTTGTGGAAAAATGATATCGAATTATAATCTTTGTCCCTTTCGAAGACAACGTAAGTTGTAACCACAACTGAAGTAGTAACGGAGATAAAAGGTACCGTAAATTGTTAATCGAAGTGAATTGAGATAGTATGATGATGATGACGATGAAATTATTATTGTTATTATATCTTAAATCACCTTTACTGTTTATCAGTAAGTACTAATGTTTTCGACAATTACATTGTCGTATATAACAAACGAGCTGTTGGTCGGCGGCTCTTTCGCATGGATTTCAGGTTTTGGATTTTTCAAGATCTTCATCTAAGTTGAACGCTATTTAATATGCAAATGTAAAAGTAGACTTTATTGAAGTGTGCTAAAGTTCTATTTTAAATACGATCAAAATCCGCTCTGCTGAGCCGTCTGTATACAATATTGTTATGTTCGTCCGCCGGTGAATCAGTCAGTATCCATTGTGGCTGGACGTGGGATACATGTATATGGTTGGAAGAATGTTTGTAGTACTACCATTGTGTATTTGTAACTCGTTCGCTTGTTACATACTTGTGCGTGTGTGTGTGTGCTGTACATAAATATGAACGTTTCTGTACGCGCTTGTGTGTGTGTACAAGGGTATTGTGATTGTTATAATGAGAAAGTGCCATATTTCGATCAGTATTATGGGTTGAACGGTACACGACATAATATGGTTTGCATTTAGGTGATAACTTGGTATAATATTATGTATAGACTTGACACGTAGATAGATGAGATAAATATAATAATATTTTAGGAAAACTCTCACAAGGCCGCCTGATCCTAAACTAGGTCGAGCTTTTCGCTATGCGATCAGCAGTATATCAGGTTTATGTCTCGAGGCGAAGGTGAAAAGGATTTTCCTACGCTTGCTTGGTCTAACTAAGAAAAGGGCTACAGTTCCCAACGGCCGGCATTGCAGCAAAGGCTTGACCAAGCCGAGACATGTAATATAAAGTAGTAACGTTGAAGTAACTGAAAAAATTAAGAAAAAAGTACTGGTGTGGCTTATGTACATGATATGGAACCTAAGACAAAAGTTTTTGGACTTTGTCGGGTTTAGTCTGTATGTTCGCTCTTTTTGCGAAAACATAATGAAGGTATAGGACACTTTCCACTGCGGAGAACTGCATCATTCCTTAAACATCTGCGGCACTGACAGGATCTCTTACTCACTGACTTAATTATTTGTTACGATGGCAGAATCTCTCGGTAGAATACGATGCTCACAGCCCCTATCTCAAGGTCCCTTAATAATTGCAGGCAGGATTTTGACTTTATGCCGGACTTGGATTTGTACCTAAAGTGGCCCTTAAATAGTTAACGTTTAACGCCGACATAATGATTCAGGTTTACGGGAATATTGCAAATAGTCCTCAAGAAGGAGCAGTAACGGCGGGAGCAGTTTTCAAAACGCAATGAGTTTTAAAATCGCATTAGGAGTGGTTTGATACTGGAAGAGTTGAAGATCGCGTTCAGTGGACTGCTATTGGAGACTGCTAGAGTTCTATTGGAGACTGAACTGCTATTAGATAGGTCCAGCAGTGGACGGGAATAGTTCGATAATGATGATGATTAGGAGCCCTTTCTATTATCTGTTCAGTTTTTTATTGACAGCTGATTGGAAGAGCACAAGCCATAACATCATATCTTACTTGTAACATTAATTATCGCTCACAGTATCGCAACAAGCTGGGTGCGTATCGAGCGTAATAAAATATTTATTTATCAGCGTCGTGGTGTCGCTCTGAAAATATCTCGAGAGCGGCCCGTAATCGCGGCTCAAGGTCGCGCGTATCAACTCGGCCAATATGTTAATAATACGCCACGTTGTTGTTCTTGGGTCCCTTGTTCTCCTACGATATTTTGTTAATTATTGTTATTTTCATTATTCAGTGGAGGTATTTTATTTATTTATTCTTTATTGCTAACCTTAAATTAGGTTACAAAGGGCGGACTTAATGCCTGATGGCATTCTCTTCCAGTCAACCCAGGTGGATGGCGAGAATATGCGGTAGGCGCAACAAAGTCAGTGACATCAGATTTATGTCACTGACTTTGTTGCCAACAAAAACAAGTCAAAACAAAGTCAGTGACCTCAGAGGTATGTGTTCTGGAGTAGAGACCACGCCCTTAGTACGCCCTTACAGCTGGTGGAATGACTATATACGCAAAGTGGCTGGCAGCGGTTGGGTGCAACGAGCTGAATATCGAGCTCAGGAGCGTGCTATTAGAGATGTCTACCTACCTCCAGCGGTAGACCGGAACAGGCTTAATATGATGATGAAAACTGAGGGAAAATAATAATATGAAAATGAACTTAAATTTTGTCGGCTAATCTTATTTTACGAGGAGAGAGGGAGAGATTTTACGATGAAGTTTACTACATTGATCACTGCCTCGTTGGTCGAGTGGTAACAAGCGCGACTGCTGAACAAGAGGTCCTGGGTTTAAATCCCGGGTCGGGTACTATTGGATTTTTCTAACTTAGATTTTCTAATAGAAATTTGTAGTAGAGGCTCGGGGTTCTGAATTTGTGCCCGGCAATAGACTTACCCCCTCATGATATTATGTTTTACTATTTAGTTTGAACCATGAGGAAGAAGCATGTATTCCGTTTTGTTACAAAATTTTAAAAAGAATAGAGTCCTGTACTGCTTATCGTAATAAAATAATCTAAAGTTCTCTTATACTTGAAGAAAGATGCGGTGGGTTGGGAGAGTACTATTAGGTAAAGTTCTGACAATTTGAACTCCCAACATTAATTACAAGAACAAATTCAAACATTTATCAAAAGCCAAGCAAAGCAAGCGTGCAGTAACGTAAAACTAAACGCAGATCTAAACCAGACGAGATCGAGACGAGCGAAGCGGTGACCGCCGAGCAGGTCGTTGTGACGTGAAGGTAGCATCGAACATTTTTGCCAAAGTTCTACATTACAAAGTTCTACATTGTCTACATTGTCCAACATTGTCCATTGTCCAACATTACAAAGTTCTACATTGTCTACATTGTCCAACATTGTCCATTGTCCAACATTACAAAGTTCTACATTGTCCAACATTGGAAACTTGACTATTGATCGCGTAAGGTATTATGATGGTGAGCGTGATAACGAGCGCTAGTCGTTTACTTTATTCATCAACATCATCATCGTCATCATCGTTATCATCATCTTTTTCCTCGTTCTACTGTTCGACACGGGTGACTCCTCTCGATGTGAAATGGTTAATGTCATTGTCTATATCGAACGTCGTTTACTTGTTTTCTTTAATAATTAGCGATATAGAATATAGAACATGTTTAATATTTGCTACGGTGATAATGTAGGGACAGAGTTATCGTTTCGTATGCTTTGATTAGAAAACAGTTTGAAGAACTTCAACAGTGGCAGAGGCAATTTGCAGTACAATGGGGTGACATTTTGTAATGAACCTTGCTAATTTCCAATACATGGTCCTTACATAACACGATATTGCGTCAGCCGTATCCATCGTGGCTTTCGTGATGACAAAATTCATTACGCATACATGTACGTAAATAGTATATATTTACACAGGATTATTCAGTGCTAATTGTGCCTGGTCTATGGCAATAGGTTCACCCTATATTCCATAGTGAGGCGTAAACGTAACTGATGAAACGTGGGAGTGTCCTACACTCCTGGTTGGTTGGTTTTAGTTATTCCACGCTACGACGCTAGCGGCGCTGCGTGAGGGTTACGGGCTTTGAGGACTCGTTCTCTGCTCGAGCAGTACTCATGAGAGTGACTGCTTCAAGGTGATGAACACCCCGCTCCGTATAGGCGGTGCTGGTAGGTGCTAACCAACGATCAAATAAAAACTTAGTATTAATCGGCCGCTAATCTGACTCATCTGAAACTTACTATATATGTATGTGTATAAAAGTAAGTATACACATAGATATATAAAGCGTATTGTATCTCCCGCGGCACCAATTCGCTCCGCTACATATTGCATTCAGCAGCGTTTCGCGCCGTACACGTGACAACGTAGATACACTCGTGACGTGTACGCGGGTCACAATGGCCGCGCTCACGTAGCTACGTGGTGCATCACACCGTTGGATATTCACGGTGATCAATGTGCATCTATCAATGCACCTCACTTCACAAATAGACCTATTTGAATTTGAGTTTACTTTGTGGTGATACATTTAAGGGCTTTGTGGTGACATTTGGCGGGAGACTTTTTTTTAAAAGAAATATCTCATTTAAATGCTCCTCTATGGTCGATATATTGATTTTTTTATTTGGACTGTGTAGTTGCTTTGTCGCGATTTGATTAGCGCAAAAACCTAAATTATTCGTATATTATTTGCATAATAATAAGAAAAACATAAAAAAAATTAACATCACGCC
>DWEG01000732.1:0-10159 GCA_018245845.1 Apyrrothrix hygieia | reverse complement strand
CAGGGTGACTCGTTTGGCCTTATCACAAATGTACACTGCATGCGCCCTCACATTAATTAATCTTTAATTCATAAATGGTCCTAGGATTGAAAATTTTGCTCCAAATCCCTTCAATTCCATCAGTGTTTATTATTTATTGATAGAAACTTAATTTTCTATCCGTTTTTATTGTTGTTTCCTAAAAATAAATTAACAAATGAACCTCTAAATATCGATAAAATAAGGTTTGTTTATGAACGAAAGTGACATATTGCTTTTATTTTTTGGGGAACATTTAAAATTTCCGATAAGCTTCTAATTTCACGTTGAATCTAGACATCAAAACGACTTGGTAATAATATTTTACATTTGCAGATAACACAACTGAAAATAGCGAGCAATCCGTTCGCTAAAGGTTTCCGAGACTGCGACCCGGACGACTGGTGAGACATGTCGGGGTTATTATTACAAAGAAAAAAAAAATACGTCAGCGTAAGCGAAACCACATTTATCTAAGTCACAACAAGAGCGGGCTATGAATCAAGTGGCTTGCAAGCGATTATATTTTATGTACCGGGTGCCATTATGAGGCGACGGCGACATTTTACCCCAGCCGGTTACAATTTACTTTTACGAGCGACGCGTAGAGGCAAAGAGTTACGCGCGACATTAATGGCGGACGCCATGTTTACGGACCTATCTGGTCGCCCCGTCGCAGCGCTTAGCTAAGAGCTCCACTCGTTTCGCGGACTAAATAGGGTTTGAGCACAATTAAAACTGAGTATTCGTGGCTAACTGAACAGAAAAAATTTTTTTTTTTTTGTAGAATGTATTATTGTTTTTTATTTTTTTATTAATTGTTTATTATGTTAATGTAGATTATAAGCTAAAACTGTAAATACGGTCAGAGAAAGAAGGCTTACTATTATTATTATTATCCGTGGCTAGGTTATATATACGGTGTATTTTGTATCTGTTTTGCGTTTAAATAAAAACTTGGTAAAGCTCAATTATATTTTATAATGCGCAGAAACTGTTTGATTTGATTAAGGCTACGAATGTATGCACTATAGTCATAACAAGCGGCCGAACGAAGCAATCTTTGCTTTATTTGTGTGTGAAGAAGGCACTCAGTATAACGTGATAAGACAAGACATTGTAGTCAACTTAAAACTATGTAGGTACATTAAATATAATTTGTGCCTTAACTGAATAAACTCGGGCGTCATTACGCATTATCAGCTCGCTCATAATGTTATTTCTATTTGTTATTTAATACACTGCGCTGCATCAATCGCCAAACTTGTGGCGGCCTGTTTTTTTGATAAATTAAAATTAAAGAGTCAAAAGAATGATTTCAATATGGACATAAAGAAAACGTGTCCATAATTATATTTGGATTGAATCTTGTGACAGATTGATCGGTTTATGTATTTTTAATTTTTAATTATTCTATTTCAATGAGCTGGCCTAATAAACTGCATGCACATACAGTCTACTAGTAAAAAAAAGTAAAATTGAAAAAGAGGCGGTTAATGCAAAAGGAATTAAAACAAAGTGTTTTTAATCACTGTTAGAAGCAGTTTACTTAATATGAAACGATAACATATGAATAAATACACTTAAATACAAACGTATCTTGGTTCTTATACATGTATAAAAATATTTAATGACGATAACCATCGCCCGCCTACTAGGCGGAGTCCGGTTGCTTCGTGTTAATTCTTTATTTTGACACCCAGCGACAAATGGCTGTCATACTTCGCGCGGAGCTAATTAATCGATTGTGCCGGGAAGTGGCAGGAAAAAACTTAATACCTACGATTTTTTGTGACGAACCCGAAGTTTATTTGGGCACACATGGACACACAAATGTTCATCCTTTGTAATTAATGACCTAATCTGTTTATTTTCTAAGCATTTCTCGAAGACACATTCATACGTTTTGTGTTGAGACCGTCAAAATATATTATTGATTCATATCGTTCAGCCCCTCAAGTCACACGTTAGAAGCACGTCAGGTTTGACAGATAAATTTTGGCGTTCGCTGCTCTCTGCCTAACCCGTAAGGGATATGGCAATATTTTATAATAATAATAATAATCGTTCAACTGATTCAATATATATGTCTATTAAAGACGGTTAATTGCAACAAATATACTGGTTGGCCACTAGTCCGTATCTTCATTAATTCATGGAAGCTAACAATAATAAAACCGGACTTGACTTTCAATGAGAGTTTCGAGTTTAATTGTTCGTATTGTATCGCATTATGACAGTATATTGATATGGTGTATATGTATGTAGTAATTATACACAATGTACATTTGAATCAGCTTGCACATGTAGTAAATTTAACTTTTTATTGATTAATATGCACACAGAAATAACAAAGGAAATGGGACATGAACAGTTGTACAAGGGCATTAGTTATTTCGTATTGAAATATCTTCCAGTAGCCCGCTGTTGGATTTGTTTGGTAAAGCCAACTTAGTGCGTACAGCTGCAAAAGAAACAATTAATTACGTAACTATAAAATATTAAATGATGATAAAATTAATATTAGCTTTTACCCGCGGGTTCGCTCGCGTTGAAGCCTTAAATAAATATCCATTCCAATAGAACTGAATCAACGTGTTCAGTATTTAAAAATTACTACACACAAAGTTTCAGAAACTGAAAAAATGCTCATTGAAATAATGTATCACAGCAAAAGTTAAAATGTATTTCACTACAACAAAAATAAGTAATTTTGAATTCTAACAGATTTAAACGTTAAAATGCACAGTATTATTCTAGAATATTTTTGTATACTATGTTATAATTTTTTCCGTCCGATGCTAAAATGTGGGCATTAGAGACACGAGAACAGGCCACATAAATGTAGTTGACCGCGAGAGAAGCATGATTTTTCTAAGAGCACCCCTGCTGCCTGTAATGTCTGCTCTTGTGCTTTGTTTATAGTAACAGGAAAGCTGAGCTTGACGGGAAACTGTACCCATTTGAATTGAAATAAAACTAATGAACTAACAATAATTAAAAATTGGAACTAAAGCAATAAACTGGCACCTATGTTCAAAAATTGAAATAGATTTAGTATTGCTTATAAGTGACGCAACAAAATAAAATGAAATATACAAAAATTCAAAACGGCTGAAGCTATGGTCAATAAGATATTAATTTGAAGGCTTTCAAGTTGCTAGATTTTCAATTTTTTTGACAAACAATCATGGCTGCCAGAACATTTTTTTTATACATATTAAAAAAACTATCCGATGTCCTTTGTAACACCTCTAAGAATATGTGTACAAAGTTTTATGATAATCGACTAAGTAGTTTTGGCGTGAAAGCGTAATGAACAAATTTACCTTCACATTTATAATATTAATACGAGATATACATTGATCGATACATATATGCTTCTCAGGTCACTTTTCAGAAAAATATACATATATACATGTACAGTGTACCTTAGTTTATTCAGGCACGCCTCTTGTTTTCACCTGTAATCACATAAGGCCCACAGCGGCGCGATTGGTGAACAAGACCCGCTATAAAACCAACATAAGCAATGCAGCTGGAGCGGCAGAGTAAACATTGTGGAGATTTACGGCGCAGTGAGAGCCAATGCAATGGTCTGGGCCGCAGTGTAAACAAAAAACCCGTACAAACATCAACATATCGTGTCAGAATAAAAATCTTCAGTAAAAACAGCTTCAGTTTCCCACAGACAGTTGCGCAGTTTGTTTATAAAACTTTGTACCTTTCTAGGCAAGCCTACTATATCCTAGGCTACATTACGTTTACTATTAGGGGAGATTGTAGAAGACCGCAAGGCTACTGCTATTAAATTGAATAATTCTTTTATTTACTAACTTGTATAACGTAACATCACGCTTGTAATCCTCGAAGAGATAAGCAGAGGAATGTAGTTACATTACCGCGTTTTATCAATTACGTTTACGTCCCACTATGGAATAAGGGGTAAGCCTATTGCCATACATCGGGCACAAATCCATACTCTGAGCTACTACTAAAAATTTCTGCTGGAAAAATCAATTAGTGCCTGACTCGGGATTTGAACCCAAAATTTCTCGATCAGCGGTCGCGCTTGCAACCACTCAATCAGCGAGGCAATAACTAGTATAACATTATTTAATCACTTTAAACGATTTGTTTTTAATTTTAGATTCATCGTATACTCAAAAATATCTTCATTTGCCTCACTTTGCGTTCCGGAAACGGGGGCTGTCTCTGCTGTGTACAAAAGTGCCACGGACAATAAGCAATACAGGATTTATAACCTAGCACAGGGGCCCTTGCACCTTGTTGTTACTTATATTGGATTTCTAAATAAAATTTGTGAATTTTTTGTTAATATTTCGATTGTCATACACGATCAATTTTTCGTCACACGTGACGATTCGATTCGGAATCAGCTGCGCCTATTCAATAAGCGAACGCAAACTTCAACGCCATTTTGTTGATGTTCAATGAGTACATAGAATGTCAATCCAACTTTCGAGTTTTGTACCAATCCAATTGGCTGTAAATTAAATTTTACGTATTCCAATTCCGCCATGATCTGAGTTGAATCTACGTATCTTTCAATTCGTCCGTTCATACGCTACACTTGGTCAATATTTGTAGATTATTGTTGCGTTGTGCTGCGTTGGTGATACGATTTATAAAGGTCGGAATAACATCGGTAAAAAAGAGAAGGAACAGCAGGAAATTAAATAAACGATTGATAATACGCCAAATTTTTATCAATACGCCAAACAATTGCTTTCTTTACCTGTGTTAATATGAAACACTTATAAAAAAGCGAGTTTCCTACAATGTATATTAATTTATATTAATAAAAAAAAATGCAATGTATTAAATATGTATCGACAGCCCACCTGAACAAAGTCCTCAGCGAAGCACCCCTCGCCGGAGAGAGCCGGCGCCAGCGGAGCCGTATCCGCTCGCGCAGCCCTACGCCGCAGACCCCAGCGCCAGCGGGCCCCTGTATGCTGCTCACGCGCATACTGTGCGGTAAGATACTATAATTCTAGATCATTCTTGATATTATTGTACCTAGAAAAAACAATATTCACCTACCTTTGACAAATTTAGAAAAAGCATGACGTGTAATGTTCAACGAATCCAGTCGTTCTTATAATTTTGCGTTATATTAATTTACTATAGTAAACGGTAATAGAGTACTTTCTCTGATAAATACGTTTTGAATTTTAAGAATGTTACATTTCATTGTATATTTGAATTTATTCACCGTCACATTTTTTATGAAATGTAAAATTTGTGTTTCAAAATTAAATATCATTTGTTGCGACGGAGACTGAAATAATTGTGAGGAAACCTGCACAGTTGTTAAAAATATAAGTATATATCACTGAGACGTAGGAAGCTTGCCAACCCGGCCTTGGCCGGATTGGCAGACCATGGCCTCAGCCATCTCATTCTGAGACCTTTGTCCAACAGTGGAACGATAAAAGAGCATCGAAAAGATAAAACAAAATAAAATTTTAGATATATTAATTTTAGAAAATTTAAACATTACTGCTTCGTTGATCGTATTCGTTGCAAGTGTGACTGCTGATCGAGAGGTCCTGGGATCAAATCCTGGGCCGAGTACTATTGGATTATTCTAAAAATTAAAATTTCTAGTAGTGGCTTGGAGTCTGGAGTCCGGAGTCCGGTGTATGGCAATAGACTCACCACCTATTCCACTATGGGACGTAAACGTAACTGGTGAAACGCGGGACTGTACTACACTCCTCTGCCTACCTCTTCGGGGATTGCAGACGTGATGTTACGTTACGTAAGCTTAAGATTTGACTGTAACACTGATATTTAACATTTAAAAACTCATAATTTTCCAGGTATCAGCCTCACGCCGCACCGAATAGCGCATATACGGCGTATTACGCGCACAGATAAAACAATACTGTGAGGAGCGGAAATGGTTTGTGATATAGTTATGTACAGCCAACATCGCGGAGGTTGCAATGATGTCGTGAAACACATGTATAATATATATTATTTTATGAATTGCGTACCATTTTTTAATCTTATAACATGTGCTTTTTCAATCATGTTTTTATTATGTTGAATAAATGTAGTAGATGTTTAGTTACATTCATTGACTTTTAAAGTATGAATAATATTAAAGTTATTAAAATAAAATCAATTATAATTTAAAAATTGCAAACAAAAGTTGATTACCGGAAATAAAGAAAATGCAAATAAAACTTTTATTTAGGATTTTTAACTCGGTGTTGCCAAGTTTGGGATAATTCAGTATTGCCGTGTACCTACAATTGAATAATGTATAGTATAAATGAATACAAATTAGGTTAACTTTGAGTATAATTTACGTATCGATATTGTTGGGAATGTTTAATTGAATTGGGAATTGAATTTTTTTTTATAAATACTGGTAATTTTTATTTTTTGCTTTTTCTATTTATTTTTAGAATCCTTTGAAAAACGAATCTTGAAATCAAAATATTGTTAAAGTGTAAAACTGAGTAAGAAGATGTGTATTCTATTGAGATGCGCTAAAATTGAGTAATTATACAAAATGGAGTCCTGTCCTCATCTCACCCTCTCGAGATACATGAATACGTTCATTATTTACGTGTGATTAGAAATATAATATTGGGTGGTTGCAGTCTCATAGGACACAGTGAAATATTTTATTCAAAATACTTGTTACACATAGAACTTGCGGATTTTTAAAATAACTAAATTATGTACCTCCATATTTCCGTCCATCTGCCACTTCTTGTATAATCATACATTTTTGAATTATATTTAAAACATGCATCTAACTTAAATAACTTTTCGATATCCGTTATATAAAACTAGCAATGTTTACAGCAATTCAAAAAGATTTTTGCAAAATGAAAAACGCCAGTCTCTGAATGCATGCGTAATGCAACTTTCCATACCTATGTATATATTTTTTCATTAAACATGGAATCAGGTTTATTTAGTACTGAAAGAGATTATTGCTTGAGTGGTATTATATTCATTAAATTTATTATTGTATTATAATTTATAGGTATAAAAAATAAGTGCCGATCGGGCAGTACCGAGTGTAACCAAAGGATTATATAAATAATTATAAGATTTGGTAAATATGTTTGTTTATTTATTAAAATCTATTAAACAAGATTATATGCAAAGCGATGTTTTGTTTTAATTAATGATAAATTAAACTGCTTAAACCAGGTGTAGGCCGAGAGTATCGTGTGCCAAATATCTATACAAAACATTCAAACGTCCCTGTCTACCCCATAAGGGATTTGGCGTGATGATATGAGAATAATACTAGTAACTGCTTAACCCGATATCTAAATATATGTATAAAATAAACAGTTGAAATCTTATATGCAATTATAGGAAAATCAACCGTTTAAAATGCATTATATTAGATAAAAGTAATACTGCATTTGTTGGGGTAGTTTTTCAATTTGCGGTTTCCTGAAATGTGCTTTTTCGGAAACAGTATAGGTCATTATATGGTTAACTGTTGCTGAGCCTGGCTCGTCATCTTCTTCGATTATCACTCGTGATGAAACCGTTTCTTCAAACTCTTCTCCGACTAGTTCAGGTGCTAAATCTAAGGCTTCTTCAAACGGAGAATTCATCGGATAAGCCATTTGGTCCATTGAACAGTAAGGTACGTAGTATTCATTGGGGTTGTGAGATATGGTGTCATAGAAAGTTGGTTTTGGACTAACCGAAGCTCCAGCCGCGGGAGCTGGTACTTGAGTTTCTATACCATAGTTATAATAATTATAAGCTGGATGATTATCTGAATAATGGAGATGATTAGTGGGAACGATATTCACTGATTGGTATTTATGTTCATGCCCTTGTAATGTAACATTAATAGAATTGTTCTGCGTTCTGCAATCCTTGTTCTCAACTGAATGTAAGTAACAAGTTGTGTTATCTGCACCGTTTTTCAGGACGTCTTCCAAGCTTTCATCAGCTGCAGCACCTGGATATGATACGTTCCTTGTTTCACACGCGTCTCTTAATATAGAAGCTAATTCATTTGCTTGTTCGTTAGCAGCAATCGCAAGATCTGATAATATTTCGGGATCTGGACTAAATTCAACACCGTATTTATCTGCTATTTCCTGTGCGGACATCATTTTTTCTATAGCAACATTTTGGTATTCATTGTTGGATTTAATATGTTGTAATAATCTCATGATTAGCTGGGAACTATCCATAGGTGTTTCGACAGATCGTTTCTTACGAAGCTTGCTGTCGTCCACATCTTTGTCCACGTAATTTAATGCATATGACAATAGATTGGTCATTTCACTCTGAATAGCCATGGTTATTTCGCTAGCCACTTCTTTGATTTCCTCCAATTGTTCTTCCGGTGATTTATTTGAACTAACAGCTTGAGCCATTATTGATGCTGATGAAGTTGGATTGGAAGTAGATGAACCAAGAAACATGTCGACCCAATCGTTGGTTGCTGTACGGAAGTCGTTCAACAGCACCTCTTCAATATCTGACTTTGGAATTGCTATAGTTTCATCGGGTATGTCGATATTTTCTTCTGCCTCTTCTAATTTAGTTGGCGGAAGATTTTTATGGTCATCATTGGAGCTATTATTAATATTGCTACCTTCTGTAACCTCTACAGGTTCGGTTTCATTTTTCTGTGATTGTACATTGGCGGAGGTTAGTGAACTCTAAAAATATAAACATGAAATTAGTAAAACGTTAAATTTTTAACAATAACGGAATATTATTACGCCAGGTCCATCACAGGGTAAGCTAAGAACATCGAGTGCTATGTATCCGTATCTTTACAGATATGACGCGCTTTTTCTAGATTCATCACTCTCTTCATACACGTACGCCGTTTATGAAGACTTCTGCTTCCCTCATCACCAGATATCTGAACTATTACCTGGCGAGATGATGTTATAATAACAGCTTAAACTTTGTTATATTCACCTGTATCAGTAGCGCTATAATTAAGTATATTGGTGCCATGTCGATGTTGATGTGCTTCTCATATCAAACTCCATGTATTTTATATATCACATTATCATTTAGTTAAGAAATTATTAAGTAAAAGTTAGTAGCAATAATTATTTCACCACGCGATAGGACATGTATTATTTTCAAATAATTGTGAAATCAAATCTCGATTTCGTTGGGGTAATCAACACATTGCGGTTAGGTGACATTATATCAAATCAAATATTTTCATGTTAATGAAACAAATTAAACAGTTTATCAGAATTTATTTGTTAGACAGACTCGTGATAATATATTCATAACACTTAATATATAATTTAATTTTAAATTAGATTAAACGAACTTTAAAACGACAACTTTTTACTACACCAAAGTTTTGGTTAAGCATATTGTGGTGACAGTAGTTCAGAATATGTTGGATATGGAGGTGCGTAGGGATTTAAGGGCGTGTATACAGAATAAGAATAAGGAAGCTGACGCGAAGATCGTGGAGAAACATTAGGAATAGGTGACAATGGTAAGGAATACTCAGAAGAATATGGATATTCAGTTGCCTGCTGTTGCTGGATTGAAGAATACTCATGAAGTTGGTATGCAGGTGATTGCAGATTTGAAATTGGTATGGAATTTGTGAATGGTGTTGCATAGTGCTCGTACTGGGAATGTGGAAGTTGGGGGGTTAAATTAGGGAGTGTGGGAAAAGCATAATCTGTCGAACCTGTCTCTGTTTGAGGATACTGCCGGGACGCCACTGGAGTTAGATGTCCGGGTGGGGCGACAATAGCAGCCGCTGTTAAAGGCGTGTATGATGGAGAAACATACATTATTTGTGGTGTTTGATGTGCAGTTGCGTAGGCTGGGTCACGAGATAAATATGTTTCGTACGCGCTACTTTTTGGGTATTCATTTGATGGCGTCGGATGCAGAGGTATTGATGGCTCTGGTTTCTTCAACGTCTTAGGGAGCAACGCTGTAATAAATATAGTTAGTCTTAAATAATGAAAAACTTTAATTAAATGGGAAGAATAATTTAAGAAAAATAACTTACAAGATATACTGTCGATCATTTGGGTCATGCGTTCATTTAAGGACATTAACTGAAACGAATGCATTGAATGTTAATTATATATAAAAAAACAAGGAAACAGAATAACGG
>DWEG01000731.1:0-10163 GCA_018245845.1 Apyrrothrix hygieia | reverse complement strand
CTAGTTTGCCAACGGCAGGGTTCCACCCTGGTGCATATCCTTTCACTAAATTAACGGCAACTCCCAGTTGAATGTTATGGGGATTAAAAGCGTTGCTGCGATTTGAATTGTCAGTTTCGGTTGTTTCTGTCATTTTTGTTTCTGTGATTTTTTCTGTTGATGTAGATTTGTGCTGTTATGAAGCGTAAGTGTATGACCCTCTCCGTATGCCGGTTAGTTTGTCTCTAGACAGCTGCCGCAGTATTTTCACTTAACTGAAACATAAATAGAAGTGCTGGTCAAAAACGGGTTATCGTTGATACTAAGATATTGTGTTGCTTATTATTTTCTGCTATAAAACATTGCACCGCACAATGGTGAAGGAATTTTGAAATGGATACCGTTTATGCAAGTGATAAGTCGTTTTGGATATCAAGTATTTTTAAGACGTCGTGCAGAAAACTTTTTGTTCTAAAGCTAATGTTTGCATAAAGTGCTACTTTAAAAATCCAATTATTGACATAATAGCAGACTTTTTGCAGACCGCATAATACGTGAATACTGTCCTTTTATTCGCTCATTCCCAAGATGGTCGCTTCCGGCGACAGCGACGGCTTGTCGCCGTCTTTTAGTCAAAAGATGCTCATCCGTCGTAATATCGCCTGTATCGAATTTTAAGAGCATCAAATTCCCAATCGGTACAAGAAAACGCCGTAGAATAGATTATAGAGACTTTCATATAGAATTTTTGAGCATAATTGGGTTCATGTCCTCATGTAAAATACCTGACATTGACTATTTAATAACCGTTCTAAGTATTAATTTCGTATACATCTATGTTCACCCACTATCTATTTTGGAACTTGGAATTTGGCCCTGTCTTCTGTAATTAGATTTAGCATTCGAATTACAATAACAAACTTTTTGCGGACCGCACTAATCTCTTATATGGCCTAGCTCCTAATAACGCTCCACAGCCCTAGCCTCGGTCTGTTTACAGGCTCTAGCGAAGCAACTTTGCTTTTGGAGCTCAACAGTTTACTTGAGGCTTAAGAAACGGTGCTGATCGTGTGTACGGACACACAGGCGCCGTACGCCGTCTCCGATGCGTCTGTAGAAATGTGTAATTCTAAATATGCAGTGTACGAACGACATGCCGTGATATGCGTATTGTATTAAAAATAGGCATTGCATTAGCAAACACATTGGCACCATTTTTGGTCCAGCTCAGCTTCAGTAACCCACAACCTTTGCAGCAAAACATTGGCTGTTATGATAACGGGACTGAGTAATCCCAGTGGATCAAATATTTGTGCTATAACCGACATAATATGACGTTTCCTTACCGTCAGAGAGGTATGCTTAAATCGTGAATTAAAATTAAAACGCATCACTTAAGTTGTACTAATATAGGCCTTAAGTCTTTGCATTAACATTTTTGCCTAATGTTAACTGTTTCGAATTTGTTCACAAAGATGAACGTTCCGTGTTGTTACCCTCAAAATTATACAATTATTGGCGTAAGTAGAAATAACCGGATTGCAATACTTCAGTGGTTTTTTGGACTATTTTTTTATAATTCATCCTTGTCCGCATTTCCTGTGATCATGTCATCAATGTAAAAATCCTCATTAGTAATAAGTTTAACCTCCGGATCAGTTCACTCTGAAACTAGTTGTTTGAGACATCTACACCCAAGATTTGGCACAGAGACGATACCATACTCGTATGTGAACTGTCACAGATAATACCGTCTCGGTGCCAAATCCTCATACCGATTAAATCCGTAAATACATATTTACAACAGGCGTGATATTCGTTTTAATGAGAAGTTAGTCGGGCAGTCCCGCATTATCAACATAAATAACTGACCTGCACCAACTCGTGGTTTTCTCGCGGCAACGGCGGCCTTAGCTTGGAGTTCAATACCAACTATAAAAGGTGTCCTTAGTCGTCGTGTTTTGCACGCCGGTCAATAAATAATACTCGTATAATCTACTATGGCAAACAAGTGCGCAGCTTGTGGTAGACATGCGTCAACAACGGACAATTCTCAATGTGTAAGATGTGCAAAATGCACATCAGTCTTTCACCGCCACTGTGCTCATGTAGGAAACGACAACAGGATGCTGACTAATTGGCTCTGTCAAGTCTGTAAAACTAAGACAACAAACTCAACCATAGCCTTAGCAGAAATTACGCCAAATACAAGTAGCTCTAGCGGCATGGATCCAGAACAGCCGGACCCACTGCTGGATTCCTCCACTTGTAGTAAAAATAGTCTAGCAACTGAAATTAAACTACTACGCAACGAGCTTGCAACAGTTTCCCGTGAAATGTTGTCTTTCCGCAATGAAATGACGAAACTAAATACGACTATGACTGAGTTCAATTCTAGACTTAATAGCGACGAGCACAGGGTATTGTCTCTGGAGCAGCGCTCTGCTGACAGGCAGATATTATCGGTAGACTCCACTCTAATGTCCACAATTGCAGACCTTAAATGTCAGCTGAATGATCGGGACCAGGACGCCTACTCAAACGATGTCGAAGTGTCGGGTGTCCCTGAGGAGAGCGGAGAAAACACCTCAAATATTGTCACCTTGCTCGGACATAAAATAGGGGTCCAGTTGGACGAGAGAGACATCGTGAGGGTAGAACGTGTCGGTAAACGTAGGGATGGAACACCGGCCACTGAAGGATCGCAGCCGCGCCTCATTATAGTTCGTCTGGCGCGTCGGGCTGTACGGGACCAACTAATGCGGGCAGCACGCGTCCGCAGAGGAGCGGACACGGCTGACCTGAACTTTGGTTCGGATATCCGGCGCTTTTACATTAATGAGCGTCTAACGCACACTAACCGGCAGCTTTTTTACAAAGCTCGGGAGGAGGGACGACGTAAGGGCTGCCGTTATGTCTGGACCCGAGACGGGCGTATCTTTGCTCGACGAGAATCCAACGCCAGATGCTACCAAATACGTGTAGACACTGATTTAGGAAAAAAAATTGGGGACTAATATATTTGTTAAATAATGAACTGGGACGGCTTGATATTCACACAAACACAAAATTCTCTATAATGTTAATTAGAAATACAATTATTATCGTTTGCTCCCATTGTAGCTGTAAGCTGTGTTTAATATTTATTAGTGTTAACGTGGATTTTAAGTGGAGATTGGACAAAATACTTTTAACTAAATGTATTACAATGTTATTTAAAGATGGGCTATTTTCTATGGTTATTTTAGCTATACCTTTAAATTGTTTACTTGTAAAATTTGTGTGCTGCAGTATAGTTGTCATTGTTAAAAATATCTCTAGTTCCTATCGCGTTGTTTTGGTGCATTACATTTTCAGTCTTGAAATAACATTATTCTATTACATTCACAATTTGTTAAAATTATCCAAATTCGTTAAATTGGCTTATAATTTTAAAGGTTTTGTACCAGCCAAGATATATGTACGTTTGTTAGTTTTCTTCCATTAATTTAATGTACAACAATGGCAAATATGTTTAAAGTAGGTTTGCTTAACCCTGGATCTCTCGGAAATAAGCACGATGAGTTTGTGACGGCTATGATGCGACATTCAGTGTGTGTTATGGCAATAAATGAAACTTGGCTTAGGTCGGGAGAAGAGGGCCGAGCGCCTATCGTGCCCGGCTACCGATTGCGGCACATTCCGTGTCCTGCTGATATACGCTCTCGCGGTGGCGGGGTTGGCTTTTACCTTAGGCGGGATATAGATGCACGAATATTATGGCACCCTCTCAGTCCTATGGTAGAGCAAATGTGGTTGAATATTAGGGTATATGGTAAAACATTTTTGATAGGAACAGCGTAACGACATCCCTGGCTTAATGCACAATTGTTTTTTGATTCCTTAAGTGAATCATTAGGCTCTTTTTCGAATTATGGCCACGTGATCCTGCTCGGTGACTTTAACATTGATATTCTGAACTCTGATGGTGCCAATGTTATAATACACGCGATTTTCTGGGTACAGCCTCACCCAGCACGTTCAAGGACCGACTCATTTTACAGGTTTAAGCGAAACGTTATTAGATGTCGTTTGCGCTGACGCACCAATAAGAAATATTCAGGTTGACTATGTTGGGGATTTAAGCAGTCACGCACTCGTCATATGTGAACTCAGCATTGTGGCAGAACGCTTTAGGCCTCGGTGGATTACGGTGAGAGCGTTGCAAAATATTGATTTTAATCAGTTCCACAGGGATATGCAAGATATGCACTTGGAATGTATTATGTCGTTAGATGGTATTAATTCTATGGTGGCTGCTTTTAACAATAAACTTCTTAAAGTCTTTGATAAACACGCTCCTCTGAGATCTATTTTAATTAAGGAGCACATGTACCCTCTGATTACATATACCATTTGGTGCATGATGAGGAAGCGGGATAAAGCCAAAGTCAGAGCGCGAAAAAGTAATGAAAATAGCCACCAATGTTATTATAAAACGTTAAAAAAAATAGTCGAATATGCTCTCGTCTCGGAAAAAAGAGCGTACTATCAGTTTTACATCAACTCGAAACGCGCGCAGCCGACACTTATGTTGAAGCATATTAAACAACATACGGTCATCAAAAGTAAGATTGATAATTGTCTCCCTGTCCAATTTGATGATCCGAATTCCATAAATGATCATTTTACAAATGCTCCGGGTAACCTCTGTGTACCCCTTTCTGAGTTAACATATTTCGAATTTCATAGACATTGTACTGCTAGTTTTGAGTTTCATACGGTCACTGTGGCAGAAGTAACCAAAGTTCTCAAGTCTCTGCATTCAAATGCAGTAGGCTGCGATGGAATTTCTCTAGAAATGTTAATGATAATGCCTCCGGAGTGTCTTGAAATTATTACCGGAATAATAAATTCATCGTTCCTTACCATTTCCTTTCCAAATATCTGGCAGACCGCGTTAGTTAATCCAATACCAAAAACAAATAATCCTATTGACATGACTGATCTGCGGCCTATAAGTATTTTGCCATGTCTGTCAAAGGTTATAGAAAAACTAGCTTGTAATCAGTTGACGCAATATATGGAATTAAATAACATCTTGCCTATGCACCAATCAGGACTCGGAAAAAACACAGTACGACAACGGCTTTGATGGATGTCGTAAATATTATATTAACCTCTCAGGCCAAGGGAGAAGGTACCATACTAATCCTGTTAGATTATTCAAGAGCGTTCGACACCTTAAATATCCCACTGTTGCTGTCAAAGCTGTCATATTACGGAGTTAGGATAAATACAGTATCGTGGTCCGCCAGCTATTTCCAGAACAGAACCCAAATGGTTCAATTGCACAATAACAATAATGGTTGTATAAAAACATCTCAGAGTAAGCCACTTACTCGGGGTGTACCTCAGGGGTCGATACTAGGACCATTATTGTTCATTTTGTACAGCGCAGACATAATTACAAGTATAAAACACTGTCGATACCATATTTATGCAGACGACTTACAATTATATGTATCATTTAAGCCCAACGACATAAATTCAGCACTGAGCAAGATAAATTCAGATCTGGAGCGAATTTGCCGTTGGTCTTCGCGCAATGGACTGGTGTTAAACCCCATTAAAACTAAATATTTAATACTCGGTACACGGAAGCAAGTAAGCAAAATAAGCAGCAAAATCCATTTATTATTTTAAATGGACATCCAATCATACTAGTACACGAAGCGAGAAACCTGGGCATTGTTATGGATGAAAATCTTCGTTTCGAGAGACATGTTATAAATACTGTCCGAAATTGTTTCTACAGATTAAAAATTCTATATCGTATCCGTGAGTTCCTTAGTTACGAGTTGCGGAAAACCTTGTGCGAGTCCTTAGTGTTATCCAAGCTAAATTATGCAGATACACTCATTGGCCCTCGTCTTTTGGCACGCTCAAGCAGTATGATCCAGCGAGTTCAAAACGCTTGCATTCGGTTTTGCTTCAATGTTCCTCCTCGTGCTCACGTGACGCCGTTTATTAATACTGCAAATATGCTCAATATGCACAACCGCAGGCAACATCACCTGGCAACGTTGCTATTTGGTATTGTGAAGCACCAAGCACCTGCGTATCTACATGGCAAGCTCGTTTGGGCTAAGGATCAACACCCTAAACATAAAATGAGGTCTTCAGTATTTAAACTTTGTTACCCTGCCTATACCGGTGCTGCTTTTAGGGGAAGTTTCAAATACTCAGCGACGAAGTGCTGGAACAACCTGCCTCCACAAATCCGTCAGCTTGAGTCTGTGAGTAGCTTTAAGATAAAATACGGAAACTATTTATCAAATATACAATAGCAGAACTCCTAAAAACACGGTAACTTTGTGAACGTTTTTATATGTTGTAAAATTTGTTACTGTCGATGTGCTCCCATCTTCTTCTTTTTGTCTTTTTGTTTTTTTTTTGCCCTATTAATTGTAAATGTAATTGTAATTGTAAATAAATTCACTTATGTTCATCGCAAGTGAGAGTCTCTACCGCAACCTTGCTGTAACCAGCGGGATCCCATGAAAAAGAATCTCATATAGGTCCGAAACTAGACAGACTAACCCGAATTATAAACGTGAGTTAATTCGGTACATAGCTAATCAAGTGTCCTCGTATAAACACTCATGAACCGTTTAAAAGTAAAACGTACCTTATTACCAAATATCAGCTACTAAAATCTGTGCACAATATTAATAAGTACATACATCTCGTGGAATAGAAAATATTTGTATATACTATACTTTATTTTCATTACTGGTGTGTCAATCAATGTTGGTAACCTCCCCCGATTAATTTATCAACTGCTGTATTTTCACGGAAGCCTTATTATATTTCTTCATCATTTCTCTCGTTTCGTTCGTAACGCATTTTTTATATCTTCTAACTTGATTTACTAAGGTTCAAACTTCTCGAGATGCTTTAGTGTTTCCCACTTTTTATAAACAATTGTTATTACGAAAAATAGGAAGGTATAGTCCCATTTTTTGTTTACCTAAAGTTTTTGGAAATCTGATATACATCTGGACAAATTCAAAAAAAGTTGTAAGCTTTTATTTCTTCATTATTAATAACACTGGTCTGCAACAAAATCCTCCTTTCAATGAAAATATGATGAATAGGAGGCGTTAAACATCATAAAATCAGATTTACTCTCCATTTTTCGATATCACGTTTATATTTTTTTTAAATGATTTTTATTTTATAGCTCAAAATTGCCTAAATTTTGTCCTTCGTTTTGACTTCAACGATGTTTTATTGAATTCTGGTCATATTTATATCTACAAAAACTTTTTGTATTAATAGAAAGAGAGCGAACGATATGAACTGACGGGTTTTTTACACTTATGCAGTTAATATCCTTCAATTCCTCTCTCACATACAACAAACATGAAAGAAAATTATGGAAATATGAAGTTATTATTAGAAAAAAATCAATATTCACAATACAATTGTAACAAACGTGCTGACCTCTAATTTTGTTATTTTTTATGCGAATGAGACAGTGTTGCAAGAGACAAGCACTACGATATAAAAAAATTGGCTAAGAAGAGCGAGTTTGATGCCTGGAGTAAGAAACGTGAAAGAGGAACCTTTAGTTCAATGTGAAAAAAAATTGTTTACCACTACTCCACATAAAACTGGGCCTAATAAAGAACTTCGTAAAAGCCATGAACAAAGATGGAGAAGATTTCAATACCACAAAACCAAATTTCCTCGGATCAGCGACGCAAAATTAAAAGAAGGAATCTTCGTGGGACCCCAAATACGGGAGCTTATATAAAACTTAAATTTTATAATTACCTTGAATGAAGATGAAAAAAGGCGTGGATAATTTACTAGGAAATTTTCTAGAAATTTTCGTGTCATAATTTTCTAGGAAACGATAAAAATGAAAACTACCAGGAAATCATTCAAGAACTTCTTAATTCATACAAAGCTCTGAAATGCAATATGTCCTTTTAAATTCATTTTCTAGGCTCTCACCTAGGATTATTCCCCAATAAACTTGGCGCAGTATCAAATGAACATGGTGAAAGGTTTTACCAAGATTTATTGCACATAGAGAGGAGCTACAGCGGAAAACGGTCAGAAGTAATGCTAGCCGATTTTTGTTAGATGATTTGTCGCGAAACATCAACAGAAAATATGAAAAGAAAGAAATTAACAAAGTGAATTACTACTAAGAAAAGTATTTACATTTATCTCATGGTTTTTGATGATTTTGGACCAATTTAATATAATATCGTATATTTTTTTTAAATAAATGACGTTAAGCACAATAATGCACAATAAGAGTTTTATACAAAAATTCCATTAAAAAACATTATACGTGTTTCTTAATTTTTAATAGTATATTTCTATTCAGAATTATCAAAATTTTCATAAAAGAGACAAAATGTAAAGGAGTGAAAAAAATTTTCTTTTGCACTGTAATTGCAGTGTAATTGATTGCCCCACTGTAGAAAACTAATTTCCTGCCCGAAAGCGAAAGGTTAAAGTGATAGTCTACCATATTTACTAAGGAAACATTGGCAGACTTCACACGCCTTAGAAAATATTAGAAAACATAAAGACATGTTGAGAAACACGTACAAACGCGGTATTAAAATCGGAAGGAAACATTTACATCACTCTTATATTGTACATACTGCTGCATGTGAACTGTGGCGGCCGTCCCGTTCAGAACGACCTGCCAATTAATAGCTGATGAAGAATGGAGCCTCTCATGCGCTCGGCAAATACCTTCGATGAGGTCAATATAACCCTAGTTTATTCTAGACATTTGTTTAGTTTTAAAATGCGAAAGATCATTCGTTTAAAATTCAAATCTGGTGATGAGAAGTTTGCAAAAGTCTTTTTTACTGATTTGCTCTCGTATTACGACAGCTAAACCTATAAAAAAATTCCTAAATGTATAAATGTTTCGTTTTAGGTATTACTTAGTGGAAATTTTACTGAGACTTATTCTAACTGTAAAGCCATATTATTACCTAATTGTATAAAGATGGAAGTAAGTTTGTTCCTTGTGTTCATATAAAAACCACCAAGCCAATTTCATTGAAACTTGGCGAGAAAACGCCTTGAGTGCTGAGAAACGATACGGATTATTTAAAATGTTTTTTCTTGATCAACTCTTAAAAGAAGCACTAACATAGAAATCGTTGAGATTATCTCTCCAACACAATCACGAGTGAAGTCCTGGGTCGGACAAAGTTATTATTGGGTTTTTGTAAAATAAAATTTTAAAATTCCAAGGAGTAGCTCGGAGTCCGAATTAGTGCCCGACCGTGGGAATAAGGAAGAATGCATGAAACCTAAACGCCTAGTATTCTCCATACTGTTTTCTAAAGGTGTGTGGTGTCTGCTAATCTGCACGTCACCAGCGTGCAGATAACAATGTAAACAGTGGAACAGAAACAGAGTTCATAATGAATTGACAATATGAACGTAAGAACAAAATTTTACTATGAATTTAAGGCTTCAGTACTAGTGCAATGTACAAGACTAGTGAAATTCAAGGTTAATTTTCATTTTTATGAAAGAAACAAATTGAAAATTTAACGTAAATTTTATTTATTCTTGTCACAAATACAAAATATATCAAAAAGACAACGTCTTTGTCATTTAATATCATTTAGGCTTTCAATGCAACTCTTCTGGATTTACTCTGGATTCTGACATGACCTGCCGTTGCAAGGAGTCCTGCAAAATTTTTTAATGCCGGGACAATTTTCGTCATATGAACAAAGGTATGAGCAGATCCCACCACCACCACTGCTGCTAGGACAGTTTCCAAGTTTCTCTGAAAATCAAAGTAATTCGTTAATAATAAAATTTGCTCAACCCGTCTAAGAATTTTTTTCATTTCAATAACAGTAATTTACTTAAAAAGGTAAGTTCACACATCGTACGTTTCGCAAAGCTTACGTGGGGGCAGAAAAACCTATGAATATCTATGCCCTTTCATTTTGTTCAGTACATACGTAACATCACGCCTGTAATCCCCGAAGAGGTAGGCATATGAGTATAGTACACTCCCACGTTCCATCAGTTATGTTTACGTCCCAATATAGAATAGGTGGTGAGTATATTGCCATACACCGGGCACAAATTCACACTCCGAATCACTACTAGAAATTCAAATTTTTAGAAAAATCCAACAA
>DWEG01000730.1:0-10165 GCA_018245845.1 Apyrrothrix hygieia | reverse complement strand
CCCAGGGTTGACTGGGAGAGAATGCCACTAGGCATTAAGTACGCCCTTGTACCCCTTAGTTTAAGGTGTTACTGAAGAATAAATAAAAAAATGTACCTACTGACAATACTTAACGATGCATATCAAATCCAATACCGAACGAAATATAATAAAACATTTAGTATATTCCCTGATTTCAATTATTTTGTACACTTAACATAAACATCATGCTGAAATCCGATAAGTGGTTTCAAAGCAATCACCGTCAACCCTTTTCCCGCTCCACTGTTGGCCACGGCTCTCCTTTGTCTTTCAGATAAATATGCGTACCTAAATAAGTTTCATGTAAACAGAGATTGTCAAACGTTTCTTCGATATCTGGTAAAATTGACTAATCAATATGTCCCACATGTGGACATACCCAAATCTACGTTCGATTTCTCAAGACCTAACCAGTGTAGAGATACATAGAATAGTATTGTCTCACTGGTTTTCATGGTTTATGGATATGAACACAATGGCAAAGCATCCAATTACTTCTGCCAAGAGAAATGCCCCGTAAAGATGGCTCCGCATCCACGAGCCTGGCTCATGGGGCACACGCGGCCGCCGAGTGACCGCGTGCTCATACGATCTATGTATAGCATTAGCACAATCCAAATATTATTATAATCATATGTAGTTTTAAGACGAGTTTGCATCATCTGTCACGGGGAAGTATTTGACTAATTTTATGTTGTATATTTTAGCGTCAGCGTGTGTTGCGATTGCGCAATAACTACTCGAACAGACCGTTCCGCTGTCTAAAAAATCTTGAATTAACCCAAAGAGCAAATGTATACATTTTCCGAATTTAATTGAAACTGCGACGAGTTCGTTAGAACTGACTCAGTGGGTTGTGTAAACTGTATATGTTTTTAGTTTCACATTAAAGTAATATGCCAATATTATAAAAAAATAAATATTAGTCAATAGTTTTCTTTTCCACGTCAAAATCTTTTACGTTTGACGCGCATTCAGCCAGAACCAATGGCTCGCCCGTGAGTGTACAATGTTACACATTCACAATTGAGCGTTGATATACATATCTTTATACGTGTATCACTTGTCAACAATGATAGAAATGCTATAATTTTAAACTTTTTCCTTTATTCAAAGAAAAATAAATATCGAACTTACCTCGCGTAATTTGTTACGATAGTGTTATAGATCATACTCAGTGTCCGAGGAAACACTTGTTTTATAAATGAGAACATATTTTAGTAATCAAGATACGATCATATAATACGCCGGCGAACGTGCTGTGCCAAGAAACTCCGCATTGCCGGAAGCCATTGTAGTACGCTCACCAAGGCTGTCACTATTCTTGTTTGTGTGTTGGTATGTGTACATTATTAAAAGAAATAAACTTCTTACGGAAACTTGACTGCCTGCCTCGACTGCCTGCTTAACCTGACTACCTCGTTGGGCGGGTGATTGCAAGCGCGACTGCCGATCGAGAGGTTCTGGATTCAAATCCTGGGTCGGATACTATTGGATTTTGCTACTTTAGAATTTCTAGTAGTGGCTCGAAGTTTGGATATGTGGCCGGCGTAACGCAATAAGCTTACCATCTGTTCCATTCTGGGATGTACACGTAACTGGTGAAACGTGGTACTACACTCCCCTGCCTACCTTTTCGGGGATTACAGGCGGGATGTTACGTGAAGTTCTTAATGAATTTTAACAGTTATATAATACGAATATTGATGGATCTCAATGCCAAGAGAGACCGAGACTCACCTATCTTTTCCAATTAATCCAGATAGGGTACTCAGAAGTATCGGTAGGCGCGCATACATAAAGATAATGATGAATGTGGAAGACAGAAGCACGTCAGATCTGTCAGGATTGAGATATTTTGCGCTCAGTGATCTCTGCCTCGTCCCGCGACGGAACTGGCGTAATAATATAAGTATTAAAATACTTTTATTGAAACGAGCATTCGGTCTTAAGAATCAAATAGATGGACAGTTGCGTTGGTAATTCAGATAACTGAAACGCTGTTCTCTTTTGTGAATGGTACCTGATATCGAACTGATCACCGCACATCACCTTATTACGTTCTGATGCTTGCTAAGCACCGCTGATTCGGGACTATAAAAAATTCGAATGAAAATAAAACATTTCCCACGTTAAATGCAATATATAAATCAGGCACATTTTGAACCCTAAGTGTAAAAAAAGACCTAATGTTTGATATGATTTGCAGGCTCTAATTGCAATGAAGGTTATGATCTTATTGTAATCTTATTTACACTAAATATGAACCGGCTGAACCGATTTTGATAAAATTTCATATGACGATAATTTCGAACGGAAGCATACATTTAGGCTTTTAATGTATATTGCTTTATAGAAATACATTTTTCTGAGACTGTTTCCCTTTTATAACTAAAGTGTTCTTATATAATGTACGAAAAGTTTCAGAGCGGTAATGAAAGTTATTTATAAAACGTAATATCACGCTTGTATCTCCTTGAAGGGCTAGACAGAAAAGAGTAGCACACCCGCGTATTACATGTCACATTTACATCCCACCATGATGTTGTCGATGAGCCTATTGCCTTACACCGGACACAAATTAAATATTTCAGTATCAGTATTTGTGCACTAAAGGGAATTTCAAGTAAGAAAACCCAACTTTGCTCGACCTGGATATTGTACCCAGGACTTGCGACCACTCGACCAACGAGTCCATAATTTTTTTTTCAGAAGTATGAAATTTAAAAAGTAATTTTCAAAACGGAAAGTTAAAAAGATTTTACTTACGGCCTGCTAATCAAACCGGCTAGCCGGCCCTAACCTTATCCTAACCTAACCGGCTATAATGTTTTATATAAGTAATACCGAGAAAACCAAACCTGAACAATCTCCATGCAATACGATACGGTATTTGAACACTTGTAACTGTGGAATAAAATAGTATCATTGACCTTTTGTATGATCCAAGTTATTTCAGTATCAAATAATACCAACATCTAATCAACAGTTCTGACAAGAAAACGTGACAAGCATCGTGCAGACGGATAGAATGAGTTTTGTAATTATATTCAGATGTTATAATTATTACGCTCGATATCCTTTTGATGTTCATTTCGCAGTCTTGACAATGCACACCCGGATGTAAGCTATACGGCTTGTAGTAATCGTTACTAGAATATCATTGAATATATACTCAAATTCATAGCTCGCCTTGCAAGGCCATAACTATTGCTTATATGACTTCTGTTATGTGTATTAATAAACTGTGCTATAATATTCTTCTTCCGTGTCTTTAAAAATAATATTTTATTACAATTTATCTTCTGTACTTTTATAGGAATTTTCTGTAAGAACAATTTTTGTTATGTTGTAAACGTTTATACCTACTGTCTAAGTAATACTTTGTTAACCTATTTGAGTCGCTTCACTGAACAGAGGGCACACACACGCATAGGCACGCATATGTATACACACCTCCATACATATGTAAGTATACAAATGAAAAACCTTTTTAAATGTTATCGCGTAATTAACATTGCTCTTTTTTCGCTATGACGATTTTTCTTTCCAACTGTTGATAAACTATCTCTTCCCAGCTGTGAGAGTGTGGAAGAATATGGTACTGCGCTATACTCCGAATGGTCCTACGTAGGTCAGTGGCCAAGCCGACTGTCGAATATTTTAGGCCGACGAAGTTTTATCATTATTTAAGTTATCATCAACATTACCGCCTTAGGACACGGCTCTCCTCTTAGAATAAGAGGGGTTAAGGCTACACAAGGAGCCAATCGTTTAAACATCCTTATATTCAGGAAAAAATCTGGTTCCAAAACTTAATACTAACTTCACCAAAATCCTCTGCTTAGTTTGTGAGATCCGAACAAACAAACGGACAGTTAGACAAATGTGGTTTTGGAACTTTGTTTAATAAGATGTAGTTGTTTTAGCCACTCATAGCCATACTCGTGACATAGTTAGACTGCTTACCGATATCGTAAGCAACGTATACATTGAAAGAGTGGCCCACTAACGTGATGTAAGCCATAGCGTGGTTAGATTCTCTTGCGGTTGACTTTCATATATAAACAGACTTATATACGACTTAATCATATTTATCTATTACAACGACCACTCAAGTTACAGTTTGACTGAAATCAAATAAAACACTTTTCCTTACTTATACACTATAGGATTCCTATAAAATGTAGACTTTCACAATCAGAAGTACACAGACAAATAGATAGTCCTAATTAGATGACATCATCATCTGCACTTCAATCGTCTCACTGCTGGGTACCGGTCTCCCCTCAGAGTGAGAAGGGCTAAGGCCATAGCCTGTCCCGTTGGCCTAATGCGGATTGGCAGACTTATATATATAGAAAAAAATAATTAAAAGTCTTATTCCTTACTAGTAAATCTAGCTGTGTCCAACACTTTCACCCTCGCAAATTTAAAAGAAATTGCAGATAGATAATTTACACTAGAATATTTCTAGGTAGCCTTAGCATTTCTCAAGAATCTGGGTAATACAAAAATAATGTTAATCGCAGGCAGTCATGAGACCTGCCGACAGATATGAAAACTTAAATCTGTACTTTGAATTTTCAAATTGGCAGTAATATTAAAAATAAATATTATATAATTATTAGTGAAATATAGCAGGTGCCGAGGGACACCAAGAGTCACCTATCTGGACCAAATAAATCGAGTTCTAACTGATGGGGGAGTTAGAAGTCTCCGAAACCGGCGTGCATGTATGAAGAGAGTGATGAATGTGGAAGAAACACGGCAGATCTATAAGGATAGGGATATTTGATACTCAGTGCTCTCTACCTACCCCGTAAAGAACCTGGCGTAAGGATATGTATATACAGCGCACTTACTTTCCGCGATCCGCACTGGGCCCAATTGTACAGTGCTTGGTGAACCTGAGCTGAGCCGGGGGCAGTGGGTTCGATTCCCACCTAGTATATTTGTGTAATAATTAGGTGCTCCCAAATCGTTTTTAGATCCATATAGAAATACAGATAGTGTTCTGAAATTTAAGTTTTCTCGTAGAATTGTATATTACTATCATCATACAACACTACAAATGATCTCCACATCTTTGTTTACGATGTGATCTAAAAGGGCTTTCCGTTCTGAGAGTTTTACTTCTGTCTTCTGTCAAAAGGACATTATAATAAAAGTATATCGAATCCTATTCGTCCATCACTTAATGTAGTAAAAGTATTTGTTGTTTTTAGGATATACACTGATGGTGAAGTGTAAAGCAGGACCCAATCGCGACGAGCAGTTGGCAGCCGTACACCAATATGTGTTGAAAAATTTCAAAAACGCAAAACTTATGTAAGTTGTGCTTTTTTATGTAGTAAAATTCACTTCCGATTTCTTGGTGTTGGTTGCAAACGCAACTGCCGATCTAGAGGTACTGAGTTCGAATACCAGGTCAAGTATTATTGGAATTTTCTAACTTACATTTACTAGTAAACATTTCTAATAGTGGCTCGGAGTCTGGATCTGTGCCCGGTGTATGGCAGTAGACTTAGACCTATTCTATAATGCACCGTAAACGTAACTGGTAAAACGTGGGAGTGTACTACACTCCGCTGCGTACCTCTTCGGGCGTTACAGGCGTGATGTTACGTTAGACTTATACTAGGTATTTTCTGAAGTATATGATACCTTATGAAAAACCAACAACGAATTCACAGTGAAAATATTTAACAAGTAATGTTTCGCCATGTATTTATTCGTGTCAACATTACAGTCACGATATTATTCGAATATGTTCCCTCCATCCCATTGGTTCGGTTGGTAGCTATTACGGGCAGAAATCTTAACAATTTGATCTTGAAATGGCATATAATATTTTGGAAGTGAAACTTCTTTATCGACATATGAGAGAAATTTTATAGAAAATCGTCACGATTTGCGGTTACGAGCCATGTTGTTTTTTTTAACAAAGTTCAGTATAGTGACGTAAAGAATAACATATTAGTTTGAAAGTGATAATATAAAAAGACTTATTCAAATTCAGGTAAATTTATAGTAAAAGCGAGAGTGATTATATGTTTATTTCGTTTCATAAATCCAACACGTGAGCGTGATTTTAATATTTATTTGAGTTTAACTTCACTTTTGATTGTAAGTATCAATAAATGTTTATAAATCTATTAAAATAAGTAAGTATTAATAAATATGACTGTAAATCCAGTAAACATTATTAATTCTAAACACAAAAGTGATATGTCATAAAGAAGTTTCTCTTCTTACCTGTGTACTCTGGTACACACACTTTTTTTTAAAATCTATTTTCATGGATACTAGCTTATTGTATATGGTTTTCAGCGAGACTTACCTGGGCATCAGTACATATTACTTAAAGGACAGCGACACGCCGTGGTGGAGAGTGTTCCACATCATGGAGGAGTCGAGATGTCTGATGGAGGACTATTCCGTGTCGCAAACCACTCTGGAGCAAGTGTTTCTGAGATTCTCACGTGTACACGGTAATGCGGAGTAGATAAATTTCAATTTCCTATAATAATAATTGATGTCGTGTTGAATAGAGGGTATAAATTATGTCGAGTATGTATTCTGCGCTAGCGAAGATTTCGGCCAGTGTCCATTCCGGTTTCTGGATTTCTTTTTTATATCCCAAGTGTCGCGAGACTAAAGTACTTAATACGCCTTGCATATTCTAACATTATATGTAGATATGTTGATATAGTCGTATACACATTTTGAGAAAGCTTAACTTAATATTTCAGTATTTTTTGTTTCTTTTTTTTATTATTATAGAAAATAGTCCTATTTTTGAGGATATACGATTTTTGGAGTCACAAATCGCGATCTCGTAAAACTCGAACGCGTGACATTTGTAGGTAATTGAAGTCGCTCGGTGATTAGGAATGTTCAGTATTTTATACGTGTATTTAATGTTTAGATGTGTATTGTATTCAAATGTAAATGTCGCTGTCGTGTCTAAATCTACAGGGTGGTTCTGATGGGGCCGTAAGGGCAGCTATGTGACATCACACGTCACACCATTTTGTCTCAGTCCACTGCTGGGCGCAGGTCCCCCTTGAGTGGTTCATGCCATAATCCCCGCGCTGGGCATGCGGGTTGACGATCCATCAAACAGTACATACAGCAATCGACTACAACTATGCAAGCTGCGGTGTAACTTTGTTTCTACAGTTTTTGAAATTAAATAAATCGTAACAAATGAAACAATTAAATAATTCAAATGTTATCAAGCAAATTCAATAAAAAAAATAATCAGCCAAAGAGATTCGGCATGAAAAAAGATATTTTAAAATTAGGCATTTTCGTTTCTTTTGATACGTTTCTACATCACCCACCCACCCAAAGTCACCCACCCTCCTTACAATCTTCATGGCTGTTTGGGTTTTTATAGTTGCCGTTACTGCCCGATATATTTCCACCCTGTACAATACTCAACGTTATTGCCGTTAAAAAAGAACAAATATATAGCTCCGTGTATTGGAACCTCGTACCGATTGAAGTGTAAGCAGCCAGTTGTTAGAACGTGTCTAGAGAAACTTAAACATTTAGAATATCCATTGGGCGGTATAAAGAAAACAAATGGGAGGCATTATTATAGGGATTATTATTATGATTATTATATCGTCACGCGAGGAGCCTTACGTGGTAGGTAGAGAAATTATTTATCAATTCACAAATTAAGTTATCTATGTTACGAAGCTCCGCTTAATACATTTGTCATATAGCCAGCACATACATTGCAAAATTCATCATTTTATCTGAGCGTGTGTGAGTGTAAATCAGTAGCAGCCAACACACTGACAATCTTCGTGCGAGCTTCGTGCCTGGGTATAACCATTGCATTATTTGTAAGAAATGTTGGTCTCTCCGTCCGGTTTAATTTTCCTTAGCACAGTAATGTATACATCGAAACATGTTCAGCACCGCACTGAGAGTGTTGAAGTGCTTTCCTATTTGTTTTCTCTATTCCGTTGTCGACTGTTTCTATGCCTCTGTTGTAGAAATATGTTCACTGACTTTCTAAGACTGGAAGTGTAGTGGTACTTATAATGTAACTCTTAAGGTGTGCGTCTCATCATATACAATCTCACTTCATTTGAAATGGAAATGGAAACCACTTGTGTTTGAGTGTTTCCTACCTGAATATCGTATGTTTAATTTTTACACGTGCTAATTATATACTCATTCATTTCGCGAGTACCGATTTTGTACTTACTTTGTACTTATTGATTTTAAACTTTGAGCTTATTTTAAAACAATGTAGCTAGGCGATTCGGAATTGGAATGTCCATTATGCAAGTATATTTCATTATTAATTGGAGTTCAAAAATATGTATCGATTTGAAATCGATTTCAAATTATGTAAACGGTAGAAAATTCTCGAATGACGTGGGCGACGAAGTCTTTTGTCTTTTACTTAACGATTACGTCATAGACAAACAAATATGTCATTTGAAAAGTGTTTCGCGCGTAAACTGAGCGTTATGCTGATAAAATGTGAAGGTGTTAAAACAAGTAGGCAGCTATTTATGCAAAACAGAGTTTAATAGAGTATAATTATGAAACATTTGAATAATTTTTTATCGGGAATTGTTAAAATTAAATTTTAACATTTTGGGCATTCGAATTTAATTTGTAGATTATCGCATTATAGCGCACGTTTTAAACATTTCGTTGGAGATTGTAACAATTGTCTGCACGAGTGTCTTGTACGTAATACCAAAGCAATGTTTATGGATATATATTAATATTAAGCCGCAATGCAAGCAATTTAATGTGATACAAACCAGCTACTAATTTTGTGTTTAATTTGATTAAATATAGTACAATTAAATTACAAATATTGATGCGCCGTTTTCGGACATAAGAATGTTTTTTTATACATGTTTTAATTAAATATTTCAGGTATATTTCCTTTGCCATTTGTGATATAATTTGTGATCCAAACGTTGCCGTTAATTGCCATTGTCAGTATAACATTTTGATATACATACTTATATTTGTTAAGAAGAAAACTCTTACTATAAAGATCGTTTATGTTCCTGCCTAGACCCGGCGAGAGCCCTTGGTTAACTCGTGTACAATTTACAGTATTTTTTAAATTGTATTAATTATTTATTTTTATTTAAAGAGATAAAATAAACTTTAATTTTGATAGCGATCACGAATAATATGGTAATATTCGACATCCTTGAATACCGTATAGTATTAGATAATTTCAATGAACTCAGTGTTACTTTCTAAATATATGTATAGAAAAATATTCATAAGTATTTTACAGATCTGATGTAAATTTACCATAGTGTTCGTCGTAACCATTAACTTAGAATCTCGTCGTTCAGTTCTTATTTAATTGTAACAACAATATATAACGTATTATGTCCTACCTCTGAGTTAATATACTTTTTCGTATGTAAAATATATATTTATAAAGTGATGGATTACTGAAGAAAAATCATATTCATTGTAATATAAATGTATTTTTTTTTTACATCACGATGAAGATACATTTTGACATTCGATCACGGCACACGCATACGCTTATATTAATATAAAAATCTTGTGAAATTCTTATAAATATATAAAATCGTGTTTATTTACTACACGTGGTTTAATTTAAATCCTTGTCGATTTTCTTATATTATTATGATATCTTCACGCCAGCTCCCTTACAGTGTAGACATAGAGCACCGACTGCCGAATATCTCTATCTTTATGCGCGTCTTCATTATTTTTATAACTTTTTGAAATTCCAAATTGAAACTAACACATTCTTAAATAATTTCTTAGTTTTTTTATATTACATAAAAAAATAGAACTATAAATACATTATTAGTACACCAATATTACTATCGACAAGCCAGGTCCACTAGGGGGTGAGCAGAGAGCACGGAATACCAAATATTCAACATTTTTACTATTATCGTGCTCTTACAAGCTTGTACTTTCTCAACGTGAGATCGCGTTCCTAATGCAATCCTGTAGGGATGATAATCCGACGTTATCTTAGCATTTTGCTCAACAAAACGCTTTACGTCCTTACGAAAAGATTTCCATATTGATCGTATCAGTATGAACAACTTGTTGTCAGTGTGATCACCTAAGGGAATTGTGCTTGTGGCATCTGCTC
>DWEG01000729.1:0-10179 GCA_018245845.1 Apyrrothrix hygieia | reverse complement strand
TCTTTGATTCTTGTTCAGTCTGTGCATTTCTGTACATCACATGGCTAGCATCGGCTAGTATTCTTGTATAACGCAGTCTGGTCTGGCGGCAGTCATCTTCGGGATACCATTACCGATTTTACATAAGCAATATGGCAAAGCAAGCATTTTCTCTCGTATAATAGTGTTATAAGACCCATCTGTACGTGAGTGTGTAGAAATATTTGAGCAACTTCTGAGCCAATGAAACCCGACCAGCATTCACAAAGTATTGTACGATCTGTAGAAGCATGTCACCCACAGTCCATTGGTAGAAACAGAGTGACTGAACACCTTAAATACAGTTCTTTTCACATCAGCACTATACTATGAGAACCAGACTTTTATCACAGTATTTTTGTTACAGGGCTATGACACGGTGCTGGGCGAGCGAGGCGCCCAGTTGTCTGGAGGTCAGAAACAGAGAGTGGCAATAGCCAGGGCGTTGCTTCGGAAACCAGCTGTGCTGCTGCTGGACGAACCTACTTCCGCTTTAGATCCCGCTGCAGAACGACAGGTAGGAGTTACGATGGACTGTTCCTACGTATTAAATTTTCGGTGTCCTAGGTCTTGCACAAAAATGGTCTAATTATAACCAGCAGGAAAATCAGGAGGGAAGTTTACGAATAATTGATTCTTAATAATAAAAATTCTTGCAGGTGCAAGCAGCTTTAGATGCGGCTAGTGAGGGCAGAACTACACTGGTCGTTTCTCACAGGTAAGAAAAAAATGAGCATTTCATTTTTTATGTATCTATTTTTTGTTGTTAAGCTAATGCTACAATGCAAAGCGCGGAATTAATGCTTAATGACATCTTCATCAGTCGATCCAGGGTGATAGTGAGGCCTGTAGTAAGTATAATAAGGCCTACGGAAATATCCTAATTTGCTAATAAGAAAATTCACAAAATTAAAGCGTTTTGAAAACCACAGCTTAAATCCATCTCATACAACTGTCATTCCCAAATTGGCAGGCTGTCAACGATAGTAAACGCATCGCGCATAGTCTACATCGAACAAGGATCAGTACTAGAGCAAGGCACCCACCAAGAGCTGCTGGATATGAAGGGAGCTTACTGGAAGTTGGTACAGCATGATCTAACACATCGGTGAGTTTTAATCCAAATTAGAAAAATACAAGAGACCTCAATATAACAAAGCTCGCTCCCCTCCCCCTGCCCACCCTTATCGTCTCTTAAAGTTACCCGTAATAGTAAAATGCCTGTTTCGTTGGTCAAGTGGGAGCAAGTGCGATTGCCGAGGTCCTGGGCTCGAATCCCGGATTGAGTACTATTGAATTTCTCTTATTTTAAATTCATAATAGCGGCTTGGAGTCTGAATTTGTGACCGGTGTATGGTAATATACTCACCACCTATTCCACAGTGGAACGTATCGTAGACGTAACTGATGAAACATGGGAATCTACATTCCTCTACCTACTTCTAAGGGTATTACAGGCGTGATGTTACTGATGGATATATAATATGCCTTTCTCTATCTACATGTTCAAAATATTAGGTATTAACCAACGTAATGTTTGGTCTAAGTTTTCCGGAATTCTTTTATTTAAACGCGTACGTTTTTTCTATCAGGAGCATTGAGCAGAGCTTAGCAGAAATAAACGATGATGAGATCCTGGAAGACGACCTGGTCGACCGACCAAGTGCAGAGCGCGACACGCTTCATCGGAGTAGTAGCATTCGTTCCACCGTCAGAGGTAATTAGCCAGGGCTTATTTTTAATACTATATGGGCATATCTAGTTCCCTACGGAGTGGACAGAGAGAGCCCAGCGCCAAACATATTTCCTTGACGTGCTTCTCTTACATGCATTACTTACTCACACACGCACACCGTTTTCGAAGACTTCTGCCCCTATCAGCCAGTATAATGTCCTATTTGATCAAGATCACGTGTTGGTTTTCCTCGGCTCCTACATCCATCAACTATCATATTATACATATATCTACTTCGTTATTCTTTCTACACGCTCAAACCACCGGAGCAGTAACGTTTTTTAATAATTGTTTCATTCATTTTAACAAAATTTTTTGGTTTCCCGAAATCTAAAAAATAAAATGGTATGATTGAAATTATTCTTACAGAACCGTTCTCAAGGGACAGTTTCGTTCGAGGCAGTAGGCGACTGGCATCGGGTTTTCCTAGCGTACCGATGAGCATGGAAATTACTGAAGAAGCGGTAAGTAGTCACATTAATATAAGCAGTCAGTAAAAAAGAAAGAGAGAGAGAGAGAGAAGCCAATTCACACATCAGATCAAAAGTAAATCCTACACTTGCATACCAACATCTGCTCTGAATAGCTGTGATGTTAGTCGTAACTTATCTGGTTGCAACTCTTCACGTGCGGTGCGACTGCTGGGTACGGCTCTCCTGTAACTGATACAATTTGCGGATTTTGGTCTCTACAGGGATTATTCTTCCAAGTTTGGTAAAAGAAAATTTCGTCTCCACACTTTTTTTACTAAGAAAATTTTCCTGTGTCTCGGTTGTGGCAGCGGTCACCGAGACATAAAATCAAGTCGTATAGAATATTAAGATCCACATGAAGTATAATTTATGTCTACTTTCTCTTCCAGGATAACCCGGAAGAAACTGAGAAGGAAGCAGCAGTTTCAAGTTGGGAACTGCTTAAGCTCAATGGCAAAGAGTGGCCACTGCTGCTGGGTGGTGGCATCGCATCACTAGTCATTGGTGCCACAATGCCTGTTTTCGCTTTACTCTTCTCCAAGCTATATGGGGTATGATTTTTTACTTGCATAATACTAAAAAAATATCAAAGTTCCTTTCGACATTTCCACACCCGTTCAGCTGATCCCAAAGTAGGTTAAACCAGTGTTATGATATCCAGACACAGAACAAATACATGTGCTTTTCACACAAATATTTGTCCTGGGTGGGACTCGAACCCGCATACTCCGGTCTCAGCAGTCAAGTTCATTAACTACTGGATTAACGGGCTTTTAAAAGTGTGTGTGACTCTGTTAATCTTCAAAACCACGTCCATGTAGAACAATCTGCTGTAGCAATGTGCAGATTACCACCATTCTTTGACATAACCTATTTGTAATAATGAATGTCCAACATGCCAAATTTATAACTTCCTCTATTACTAGATGTTCTCCTGGCCCGATCGGGATGTAATCCTGGAGAAATCACAAATGTACGCTGGTATCTTCGCCTGCGTAGCGGCTATCAGTGGTCTGGTAACATTTCTTCAGACCTGGCTCTTCGGTCTAGCTGGTGCGAAGCTTACTGAAAGGTTGAGGGTCAAAACCTTCAGTAATTATCTTGTTCAGGTCGGTATATTAAGAGTCTAGCCTAACCTAACCTAATCTATGATGAACTAATTTAAGTTTAGACAAATGAATTCGTTTCTCTAGAATTTCAGTTATCGGTTATAATATTAATGTCTATCAAAATGCCAGATGTACAGACATGACCGTATATCAGCGGGGGATGGGGTTATTTACAATCAAAAAAGGCTTTAGAAAGATGTTCAAAGCTGAGTAAATATAAAAGTAATTTTAATGAGACAAAATCCGGCCCTCTTACAATCAGAAATCTATAAAATGTTATATGTAGTACTGTTGTGTTATAGGAGCAGGGCTGGTTCGACGTCCCCGGCAACTCGGTGGGGGCGCTGTGCGCGCGCCTGGCCGGCGACTGCGCCGCCGTGCACGGCGCCACCGGTCAGTATGGGCTGCAGCTCACACATTAGGGCAATGGAAAGCTGTCTGCTACCAGTGTTGCCACCATAACTGTTAGGGTCTTAAAGAACCTGGCACGTGTTTCTGCCAGTTAGAGCTGCTTGCCTGCCAGTGTTGCTAGCATTACAATCAGAGATAGTGTGAAACTTCATTGTAAACCGATATTGAAACGATAAACCATAATAAACAGATATTGAAACGATAAAGAAAACAAAGAAGAAAGAGAGAATGCACACAGCGTAGCACTAAATATCTACTAAACATACACACATAAACATTCCATTGAATAAATACACATATAAATTAGATATTGCAACTCATTTTTTTCATTCTCCATCATAATGGAAATGTCGATATTCTTACAGGAACTCGTCTAGGGACAATGTTGCAGGGCGTCAGCACCATGGTGCTCGGGGTGTCCGTAGCAATGGCCTTCTCTTGGAAGATGACTCTGGTCAGTCTACTCAGCGTGCCTTGCGTGAGTAGACCCTATTATATAGCAGACGTAGGGAGATTTAGACCACGTGATACATTATGACGTGTAGCCGGCGCGCGCGTGTGAACAGAGTGACGAATGTAGGGAAAAGCACGACAGGTCTGTAGGATAGAGATATTTGACACTCGGTGCTCTCTGCCTACCCCGTAAGAGACCTGGCATAAAGATATATGATGCATATGTTTGACACTTAATGCTGTCTGCTCACCACGTAAGGGGCCTGGCGTGACGTTATAATAATAATAATATACTACAATCTATTTGAGATGGTTGACAGAGGCGTTGGTCTGAACGACATCCAAAATGTAATTTCATCACTCAATACAACAGAGCATTCAGAAATATTTTAATTTGAAGATTAAACATCGCTTGCTGTAAGGGTGAAGGGAAACATCGTGTCAAACCGGCATACTTTAGAGTTCTTCATAGTGTTCTCTGAAGTGTATAAAGTCTGCCAAGCATACTTCGCCAACAAATTATGGTCTTAACTGTTCTTATACTAAGAGAACACCCGTGTTCAACAGAGGACTGTTAAGTGGTTGGATGATATAGATATATCACCATGAATTCACCAAGAAATTTTGCATTTTGCAATAATAGACACAGTCCACACAAAAGTATGTCTGAATATAAATCTACTTTGCCATACTGGAATATGACATTATTTTACTGCGGCGCTACTTATTATACAAGACCTCAACCAAACCTTCTCGTACCCGCAGGTGATTGGTGGAATTTGTCTCGAGGGTTGGGTGACGAAACGAACAGAAAACCAAGAGAGAAAAGCATTAGAACAGGCATCACGAATGGCCACGGAAGCAGTCCTCAATGTCCGGACCGTACACAGTTTGGGTAAGACGTCTTTGTGCTAAGAATACGTAAAATATACTTTAATATTTTTAAATAGGGACCATTGCAATCATGCTAAAAGACATGTTCAGTTTGTCATATTGCACGTATCCAAAGTACCAATGCGAGGGACATTAGTACTTTGGATACGTGCTTTCTTTCTCATGATGATTTCCGACCGGTATCCATTAGTAAAACAATTTAAAGGTTGATAATAATTTATTGCCAAGATTTTAACCGTTTAACATCCATATGCAGGAATAGAAAGAACAATGTTAAATCGGTATCAAGAAGCTCTCCTGGACGCTGAACACAAGGCCAGCGGAGCGCGGTGGGTCAGAGGGCCAGTGTACGGGCTGTGCCTCTGCGCCCCTACTCTGGGCTATGCTGTTTCCTTAGCGTATGGCGGATACCTTATCGCGCGAGAGGATCTGCAGTATGAATATGCTATTCTGTGAGTAGAACTTTCTAGTAAAATACTTAATCTCTAAATGAAAGAGATATATAAATTGCTGTATGTATTTACTTCATCTGTTTAACCTATCTTACTGCGTATCTCCTTCCCTTTCCCCTTGTTTCCCAACTTTTATTCTTCCTCTCTGAACGAATCGCCATATATCGTCAGATACGAGACTTTTGATTAAAGATAAGGTAAGGTGAATTAATTTAATCAGCATCATACATGATTCCAGCGTGTCGGAAGCGCTGATCTACGGTTCTTGGATGCTGGCGGAGGCGCTATCGTTTGCTCCAAGTTTCGCAGCAGCCAGGCGTTCTGGAGCTCGCATCATTCGGGCACTGAACAGAAAACCAGCAGTGGTGACTGAGGAGACGGCTGTGGAGGATGCTGGTTGGGTGAGTTGACTTAATCTACTACTAATTTGACCAGCTTTCTTATTTTCTCTAATGCTCTATACGTTGTGAACTGAATTGCATGAACAACAGCGACCATTATCATACGATCTGTCCGTTTATCTTTATATCTGAATGTATTAAATAAGCAACAAGTGTTTATTGGATTCCTACCCACGACAAATTTTTGTCCAATTAACACACGTATTTGTTCCGTATCTGAGCGCTCAAAAGTACTTGTATATTTAAGTATATCAGTCGTGTGGTTATCAAAAAAAGGCTTTGATTATTTTGGGATCAGATAGCTGTGAGTAGCAATTTCCCAAGGGTCCTATATTTATTTATTAATTATCGCATTTCAGTCCGCATCTGGCGATTTATCCTTCGAAAACGTTCACTTCCGTTACCCGACACGGCCTAAAGTGCCAGTTCTTCGTGGACTGAAGCTTCAGCTGCCTGCCGGCAAGACTCTGGCGCTCGTGGGAGCTTCCGGCTGCGGCAAATCCACCCTGATGCACTTGCTGATGAGGAGTTATGACCCTGAGACTGGAAAAGTGGTAAGTCTTGAAAAATAATGTGAGAGGAGTCAGAAGTCTCTGAAACCGCCTTCGGTTTTGTGAAGAGAGTCATGAATGTAGAAGGATGTCAGGTACCTAAGGGTAGAGCGGTAGATATATTTGGCACTCAGTACTCTCTGCCTTCCCCATAAGGGACCTGGCGTGATATATAATTGTGAAAAAAGAACTTATATTTTTTTCATGGAGCTACAATTACGTTACGACTGGAAGGCAGAATCATCTCTTCGTCCCCTGCAAGAACTTTTTAACAATGAAATATTATGGCTGAACATGTTTAACATAAAAAGTGATATTTCAGACTCTAGACGGCAAGGACATCAAACGAGACCTGACTCTGTCCCAGCTGCGCTCTCAGCTGGGCTTAGTCCAGCAGGAGCCAGCCCTTTTTGAGAGGTCCATCAGAGACAACATCGCGTACGGGGACACGTCTCGCTCTGTTCCCCTGGACGAAATCATCGAGGTTGCGAAACAGGCTAACGTCCACAGCTTTGTGGCCAGTCTGCCCTTGGTGAGTACAGCATGATCATTTATTCATTTTTTTTTTGTGTCAGACATACATAATTTTGGATAGACAGATGAATATTTATTTATGATGTAGATAGACGAAGTGTCGACACTTTTCATTCTGAGAGGAGATTCGTGTCCCCTAGTTTGCTGGTCACACTCTGCATGAAACTGCTGATTTTTTTGTTGTAAACAGTAAATAACCAACCAGCAGTCCAGTATCTGTCTTTGCTATCTGGCAGTACGCTTGAATCAGACTGTTGGAACATAGGTCATAATTCCTAACGTGTTGCCTTTTTAATGGATGCAACTTTTTCTATCAGATTATCAGAGTTAAAGAATCTTAATTTGTTCTAGGGATACGATACAGTTTTAGAAGCAGGTAGTGCAGCGCTCTCTGGTGGACAAAAGCAGAGAGTGGCCATTGCACGCGCGTTGTTGCGGAAGCCCAGGGTCTTATTGCTGGACGAGGCTACATCAGCTCTGGACGCTACCAGTGAGAAGGTACACCATTTTTGTATAATTGTTTACACACGTCTTAAACATGCTTGGTCTGCTGTGGTCTTTTGAAAAATACTGTAGTCTTATAATATAACAGTAGGTGGACCCCATATTGCTATTACTTCAATGTAATAAGGTACTTTCGTGACCTCCTGAATCACCGACCCCATTTTCAGAGTCTCCACTGCCATCTTTACCAACGTAATCGAATGAACTTAAAACCAATCAGCTGTACATTATGTAAATATGTATATGTATACGGTATACATTTTATTACAGGACCGAATTATATTTATCATGACGTGAAACTCTTCAAGAATTAGAAGTCAGTAATTTATTTATTTGGTTGAATATAGGTTACAAAGATGTTAGAAAGGTGCAAAAAGAGATTTCCTTTGAAGTAAGCAATGCATTGATGACTCCCGATGGGTCGCAGTTGTCCATAAGCGACTAAGACCACTTACCACTAGTCGGTCCGGCCGCTTATTAGCATATTATACAGTAACAAAATACCGCGGTAAACAATAAATTAAAATACGAAAATAAAACAAGTAAATGAATTTAAAAAATGTTTTTCTTGCAGACGGTACAAGCGGCGCTCGAGGCGGCGTCCAGAGACAGGACGACGGTGATCATCGCGCACCGGCTGGCCACCGTCAGGCACGCGCACATCATTAGCGTTGTTGATAAAGGTACTTTTTATTTTATTATCAGTCTTCATAATTAGATAAAGTGCACGAATGTCAAAATGACGTGACGTAAATGAAAGTCGGAATTATAGAAAAAATATTCTACTCAAATATTCTAAAGCATACCGTAGACATATTGATCAAATTGCAAATGGAATTGATTTCTTCCGTCTAAATCGATTAATCATTTCTACTCGTATATCTAGGGAGTGCTAAGTCCCTTTCTTGCTCCACATTCTTCACATCAATACAAGTGCCTAGCTTACGCACCCAATTATGAGTGCAAGGTCTGTAATTTTCTGAAAATTTGTGTCCCTATTTTACATGAAAAATATTAAAATATACTATTTTAATCCCAGGTGTTGTAGCAGAGAGTGGTTCCCACGAAGAATTAGTCCGCCGAAGAGGTTTATACTGGGAACTATTGCAACAGCAAGCGCCATTCGACTCGTCAGCTGATGCGTGACCGCCATCTTGAATTAGGAATAAAAATAGTAAAATAGTTTAAAGTAACAGTGGGTTCCACTTGGTTACAGTAACGCTTGCAAAAAAACGAAAATAAGCAAGTGATATAGAATCATTAACAGTCGTGAAAACATAGTAATGTTATTAAGGAGTATACAAAATCGAGCTTGAAATTGCTTGAATGTAACTTTTATTTCATTTTACTAAATATATTTAAAATTTTGGTATCGACTCTGATTCTGCAGGTTCTCATAGATATACATGTACAATGTAGAAACGCCAGTTCTCAGGTCAGTTTCCCTACTGGGCAATTTTTAAAAGTTAAATAATATTAATTACGGAACTGTTGTTGTCGCTGTGAAAATTTTTTTTAAATTACATTATCGTGTAATGTTGTGAATAGTTGACATTACTGCTTTCGTAACAAAAGAATAGGAAGTAATTTTCCCAGTACATTATTCTGTATTAATAAAGTTAGAGCTGAAGTTTTCACTTAAAAACTTATTTTAGATGTTTATCGTATTCCTATTTATTATAAGTTAGTTAAGACAATAATTTTGTATGTTTATTACAAACTGAACTTGTGATTTGAATTGAAAATTTGATCAGAATTATATTTTGACGTAATTTTACCCTACATATACATCAGTATGTATCGCATAACTGCATTTAAATGTAATTGATATGAAATTTAATTTTACTAGTACTTAAATTAGATAATGCTTGCATGCATTTTTTATTATTTAATAAATCTTATGGATTAACATTTTGTATTGCAAGAAAGTATCATAATCCCTCGAACCGTTGGGCGAAAAATTTATAAACAAGACATTACTTTTTGTTTGAACGGGGTGTTCAAATGTACTTAGATAGATAAATGCTTGTTAATACTAAAAAATGAAAAAACACATCAGAATAATAATGCTCATAATATTTTTAGTACATGAGTTCTAAATCTCTATAATTTGCGAGATGTTCGCCATTCGATTGACCATAGACAATATTCGTAACTCTATATTAGTATACATGTAGTTTATCAGCCATCTGGTTGCCATAACATGAGATGTCCCAAGATATTATTATTGTTATTATTTATAAAATTAACCGACTTTCATGACAAATTAATTTTAAGACTTATTGTGATTTTTCAATTATTTATAATTGGAATTTTGTATTATTATTATTATTGCCATTTTTTTGCTTATATTCTTTAATGTTTTAATCAGTAAATCAGATTGCCTTGTCACTAATAATACGATAAGAAATAGTCTTAAAATTAAAGCCGTTTAGATCCTTTTTCAGTGACAGTAAGATTTTCCGATCAGATATTGAGATGATAGTAAAATTCCTGATGGAATTTAAAAATAAGTGCTAGAGTATTTATTAAGTAATTTATTTAATTGGTTCGAAACCAGTAATGTTATATTAAATATTGCGAATATTAGATAATATTAGACAATAGATAAATAATTAATGTGCCTTAAGATAATTTAAAAACT
>DWEG01000728.1:0-10179 GCA_018245845.1 Apyrrothrix hygieia | reverse complement strand
CCTAATTGCAATGACTGCCCGAGGTGTCTCCTCGGGTAAGGCTAAGGTAAGTATCTGACATGCAGCCAAAGTGTGATTTAACAGTTTTCACACACCTTAGAGAGTATTATGACGAACTCTCAAGGAGTGCAGACTTCCTCACGATGTATACCTTAACAGTTATAGCAACAAATTCAATTTTAAACCAAATTATTTTGTAAAGAGGTTCACACCAGAATTTTAATACAAGGCCTTTGTTTTGAGGGACTGCATTCGAAAGCACTAGGCTATCACAGCTGCAATTACATATTACTTAAAAAGAATGTGCTAATATGAATAGTCATCGAATATTCCAGAACACACCCGTTGCAGTTGTTCAATCACCTTAGCACTTCATAGGCAGAAATGCATCTCTGGAATCCCTCTCCAAGACCTTGGAAGCACACTAAGGAAATAAACATCTGGAACATATTCCTCTAATACAACTCAAAGACCAGTGCATATGTAATTGTTTGATCACTCCTGAGATTTCACAATTGCACATTAGATAATGGATTGAAATTTTGACAAATACACCTTAAAAGCAAAAGTTATCATATAAATTTTTTAATGTAAGGTTTTTGGAAGGTTTCAAGAGAAAAGAAAGACAGTATAAGCTTATCTTAAAATTTATTCTTGGCTAGCATCAACATTCTCTGTCTGCAAGCCCTTGATGGAAGCAACAGGTACGTATGTAACCAGGGTGAACAGTTTGTGTGCAGAGTCCTCATCATCATTGCGCCTGCGAGAAAGTCTCACACGTACTCTGAAGGGGACATTCCTGCAAATAGAGCATTTTAAAATTAAAAACAATTGTTGGCTATGTAATTATTTGTACTGTTTATTTCATTACTGACGAATTGGTAATGTTGGTTACAAGCACATATGCAGATCGAGAGGTCCTGGCTTGAAATCCCAGGTTGGGTACCATTAGATTTTTCCAACTTAGATTTTCTAGTAGAAATTTGTAGTAGGGGCTCGGAGTTTGGATGTGTGCCAATGTATGGCAATAAGCTCACCCATGGCAATCTATCCCATATTGGGACGTAAACATAACTGATAAAACATGGGACTGTATTACACTCCTCTGCCTACCTCTTTGGGGATTACAGGCATGATGTTACATGTTTATTTAAAAAATTATGTAGACAAAAATAATATTTAATGAATTGATAAAAGTCAGTTGTATAAAAAAACCTGTTTATGGCCAGAATATTTTTTTACCAGTAGATCCAGTATGTAGAATAGTGCCCTGAACAACTAGTAGTAGTAGAATACACTATAGTACTAATGATATAGGCATTAGTGCTGTCTACATCCAGCTTTTTGAAAAACTTATAAACAACAATAATGAATTGATTCCTGTCAAATTATATATATTATTGTATTCATTTGTAAGGTTTAGGGTTCAATACAATACAATATTGTTTTAAGTCTATAATTTGTTATAACAAATACAGCCCTAATTTAAGTAATAATTGTTGGTTTCTATTATATTTGTGCATAATGCAAAAATAATTTGATGTAGTGCTACTGTTTATTTAATGATGATTTCATACAGTAGCTTTTTATCATTATAAAATATATTATTATTATTAAATTTATTGAGTCAAATATGACCAAGCATCAGTGCTGACCTCTATGGGAAGTGTACAAAACATATATATATATATATATATATATATGTTATTCTCATTGCCATATATAATCAATAAGGCCTACAGGTATATGATCATTAAGTGTGAACAAAATTTAATGTGTTACAAGTACTATAATATACAAATCTTCATATACAACAACAATGTGTATTTCCCCGAAGAGTCAGTCCTCTCTCTACCGACATGAAATAACAATATCACTTCTCTATGTGAAACACTAGCATTTCTCCGGTTGGGTTGATATATGACCCATGAAATAGGGGGTGAGCCTATTTTGCCAATACAAATATATAAACGTAACATCACACCTGTAATCCCCAATGAGGTAAGCAAAGGACTGTAGTACACTCCCACATTTCACCAGTTACATTTACATCCCATTATGGAATAGGTGCTGAGCCGATTGCCATACACAAAACATTCTGAGCATTTTTATGTTCAGAATATATGTCAAACAACTGTTTATAATACTTATATGGTTACTTCTTTACATATTATTATGTACGCGTAAAACTATATGAATACAATTGAATGTCCGTCACTAAGACAGTGTATTACAGATACGAATACGAAAAATATATCTCATAATTACCTGACTCCCTTAGACCACAGGTATTTGTTTAGTCTAGTATCTACACGAACATCAGGAGTACCCATTTGTTTTTCCGCAAATTTTCGGATTTCCTTTATGGCTCGAGGAGCTCGTTTCTTAAAGCCAACTCCATGAAGACGTTTATGTAAATTCACCGTGTATTCACGAGTTACAACTTCATTTATAGCGGATTTGCCTTTTCTCTCTCCTTTAGGTTTAGCCATTGTTATTCTGTAATACAAAGTTGAAAAACCAAAATAAATATTATTTCAGATAGACTGTAGAACATATTAACACAAATGTATTACTTTAATGGTTTGTATTTTGTTTATATGTGTGATATTTTCGGATTTGCATTCAAAAACACACCTCGACTAGTTCTCGCCGATTGCAAAAGAAGTTGTCAATGTCACTAAGACAACACAACATCCGTAATTCGTTATTCATGCCTGAGGCAAAAGAATTGAAAATCAGATTCCGAGGAATATGTACTTGTCATCACTTTTTATCAATATACATCATAATACCGTATTGTATTACACAAATTATTAATGTTGAACTTATAAAAACATAAATATTAGTAGTTATATATTAAAGAAAAACAAAGTATGGCATTTTTTGTAATTTAGGCCATGCTGACAATGAAAAAATGTCAATGTCAAAAATAGTACAAATAATGAAGTATAGTATTTTGGAGGTTTTCTGCATTAAAGTTCAAAATCATTGAAACCAGAGTTTAATTGCATAAAATAGAAACGAAAAATGTCTGAAATGTTCAAGTATGAATAATTAAGTTGTCATAATATTTTTGGGTTATGACGGCGGATTTACTATTTTTTCTGATTTCAGAGCAATTCACCCTGTCAAATATTTTAGTAATTGTTTGTCGCAAGATCTTCGGCCGGATGGAAGAAAATTTAATGAGCACCGCAATGTAAAATTGAATATAAACTGCTTACAAACGGCAGATGCATCGGCTGTAGTCAAATGTGGAAATACTACTGTAATTTGCGGAATTCAATTGGTAAGATTTTTTAATATTATAATTTAAATACAACTAACAACATTACTAATGACTTCGTGAATTAATTGATTTAGTTTGGCCATGAAATCTGTAATTGTTTATAATGAATTGCATTTTACAAAGTCCTTATCATCATCAGCCTAAGTCTGCTGCTAGACATAGGCCTCGCCTGAAGGATTTTTGATACCATACTGGGCACGCAGGTTGGGGATTACAGTGGCCTACTTCTTGCATCACCTCTGCTGCTACCTGCAGGTGACCAGAGCATTTACAAAATCCTGAATGACACAATTTGGCTAATTATACTGTACTTTTTTTATCTACTACTATTAGCACTACCACTACAACCATACATATAGATCCATGAAAATTAATTATTTTAATTGGTTGTATAATTATTATTTTAAAATATTCTTCCTTGTATACTGTGCTCAAGGCAAATGTTGTTTTATCACATTGGATAGAATAAAGCAACAATTTGATAAACAGCTGCAATATATACTTGAAGATAAAATTAAACTTAATATTTTGTTTCAGGAACTAGCTCCGCCTAAACCAGAAGAACCAGATGTGGGTTTTCTAGTGGTTAATTTGGAGTTGACTCCATTATCTTCAATGAAATGCAGACCTGGTGCACCTTCTGACTTTTCACAAGTAATGAACAAAATAGTTTCAGACATAGTTCTGAACTCCAAATGTGTTGACTTGAAGGACCTTTGTATAGTGCCAGATAAACTGGCTTGGGTTCTGCATTGTGACGCTATTTGTATAGATAATGATGGTAGCTTGGTAGACACAGCTATTATTGGACTGATGACCTGCTTAAAATCATGTGAGTGTGGATATATCTTTCCATAACACTTCAGCATAATTGCTCATAATGTAATTGATCAATATGTTAAGCCTTGTAGACAGAAAAGGACCACAATTACGACAAATACATGATGAAACCATTAGTCCACCTGGGCACAGCAGTTAGCAAACACAGAGCTTACACACAAATATCTTCCAATTACATGCACACATTTGCTAGACCTGATTGAATGTATTGTATCCTGCTGTTGTAGTCAGTCAATAATAAGGCAGTACAACCCTCACTGAAGAATCATTATTAAATCTATCATGTTAATATCCTGCCATTATGCAAAGGAGTGCCTCGATATTATTTTATTATTATAAAATGTAGATATTGAATAACCACATTAAAGATTGCACTATCTTCTACAGTAACATTGCCAAAAGTTTCCTTTGATCGTGACACAGAAGAAATAGAAGTTGATACAAGCATTAGAACACCATTAAAATTATTTGGACTGCCTGTAGCGACTACCTTTAGTTTTTATACTATGAACCACAGGTAGAGTATGGAAAAGCAATTATTGTTATTGGTGATTGATCTAATTTACAAAGTGCAATATTAAACTTCCATAATTCATATATTTCAGGACCATTACCCTTACAGAACCATCATCCTATGAAGAAGACATGTGTGGTGGTTCTGGAGCTAATTTAGTGGTGTGTTGGAATGAAGGCCTTCTGAGTGGCATACAAAAATTTGGAGGCAGTAATCTTTCAAGTGAATGTCAAAATATTGCTTTGCAGATATCTAAAGAGAGATGTAAACTAGTACATGATGTTATTGATACTTGTATAAAAAACATTGATAATGAAAATATATAATATAAGCTATAACATACCAGTAAAGTTATGATTTTTGAACTTTTTTAACACACTTATATTAGCTTCGGTTGTATGTTTGTATGTAATAAAAACTTTGAACGCAATATTGACCGACTTAAAAATGTCGGCTTAATTGGAATTTTTGCATACTAAACAAGGTCCGATAGCAATGCAGTAATATGAAAAAGATGAGATTTTTTATGAACAATCTAATTAAAAAATTCAAAACTAATTATTGTTAAAAAAAACTACGATTTTGTGAAAAAATTAACTAAAAAGTAGAAAATATTTTTCTTCTTTCATTTCAATTAAGAATTATGTAAATACGGAAATAATAAATTATGTAACAAAAAGTGTGTGACCTATTGACACCATGCATTCCATGATTTTTTTACATTGCAAGAATTTTTTTTCTTATGTTCATTATTCTTATTTCACTTTCATTTAAAGAAAAAATATTTTTTGCTTTTTAGTTCTTTTTTTCACAAAAGCGTGTTTTGCAGTTTTTTAAAACTATTATTTTTAATGTTAATGACAGTGTAATTTTATGTCTTGATCAAAGTGACAAAAAAATTAATTATTCGTAAGTTCAGATTACCCAATTGGGATAGTAAATTCAAATCAATCAGTAGTCTACTAAAAGTGTGACTCCCATTTTAAAGATTTACAAAGTTGTCTTGTTTCCGCGCATATATCAAATTAAATTAATCACCACTGAACTACAAGCTATGTCACTACAGTAATGGCAAAACTTTAGCAATAAATAAAACAAAACACTAAAATTAGTATATCCCTGTTATATGTTTTAATTTGTTCATGACCAATGAAATTAAGGTTGGGATACAAATGCCTGCAGCTGGAACACCCATATGAGCTCCTTGCATGTGCCAGCTACACTAATGTGTACACATTAACTAGAATACCTGAGCCTTGCACAGAAGTACATTGCAAATATTTGGTTTAGTGGCATATAATATGAGGAAGAAGTCATGGGAAACTGGAGAATGCACTTGTGTGAACATACATGTTGGCTAGTCTTGGCAGTACCTCACTGGTCAATGTAAATTTGACATCATTTGATTACATCATTATTCTTGTCACATTTGTGAAACCACACAATGACTTGGTGCATAATTGTCCTTTCTACTAATAAAATCTTTGCTCAAACATGTGAATAAAAACACTGTCTGGCCATAGAAACTAAATTGCCCAAATGAACCAGTTTATAATGATAACAAATGAAATTATCTGTGAATAAATCAATGATTGCTAAGGCTGTGGCAGTCATAATAGTCTTCGGAATAAAACCTGCATCAAGATTATTTCAATAAAACTTGACAGTGGAACAATTTTTTTAAATTTAAATGGTCTTGCAATGGTTACATACAATTAAACTTTTTTTGGTTCAGTTCATTAGGCAAATAAACCACTATAACAGTGTTAACACTCCACTTGCTGATCTGATGTGGTTGGCTTCAAAATTCTTTTGCGCAAATTGCTTTTGTGCAAAATTCACAAAGTGAATCAGCTTTTTAAGGCACCTTATATAATTTTCTAGATTCTAAATCGTTCTGGTGAATATCACGTTCACAGTGAGCTCTACTTTCTTCCTCCATTTGTGAGGTTCGGCACTCAACATTATCTTGTCCCCCACACTGAAGACGAACTAATCTGTCTTCCTCCGGAGGTGAAGTTCTATCCTCAGGATTATGCTGATGCATTGGTTTTAGGCGACCTGCTCGGTCCTCTTCTGATTGCGACTCTCTCGTTTGAGCGTCAGAAAGTGGCATATTGTCGAGCAGATGATTTCTCTCCGTAGCTGTTTCTTTTGCTCTGTGTTTTTGCATATGCCGTCGTCTCAAGTCTCGTTTCTCCATTAATTCTTCGTAGGAGAGTTGTGCAATTTTTTCTAAACGCTTTTGTTTTACCTTTGCTAATCTTCGTTTTCTTTGTGTTGCTGTTTCTTTAATTTTCATTGTTTTTCCCAGAAGTAATGGATATTTAAAAGTCAACCCAGTCCTGTTAGAGGTTAGATACTAGGGTAAAACTCTTCTCTTTTAAGTTATACTGCAGTGTACCCGGTTTTCTGAGAATAAAGCTAGCAATAACAAAATGATATTCTTATAATAGTCACTTATTAGTGAGCGCGCCAGCTACACATGTGATAAACCAGCTACAAATGTAAACTATATCCTATGTGCTCATTACGTTTTGTTAATAAAAAATAAATTATGTACTTCACAAATTAGATTTGAAGTTATCTATTTTATTTTATTGGTTCAGTAAACTGGATATTGCACTATAGGATAATCATAAATATCTGCTACATAAATGGTATTTATATGTAATGTCCTACTTGAAGGGAATACTACATTCAATAAAAATTTAATTAGTTACACTTCGTAATTACATAATCAAAATTTAAATTATATGTACCTAAACGAATTAGAGATGATGTTTAATGGATAAAGTTGATGTATTAAATACATCGATATTGTTACAAATGTATTCCTATGTTATGTTATGCAGAATGTATTCCATAGAGTGAAGAATTTTGTACATGCATTATGTGCGGCAAATAGGTATTTTTAATGTCATTCTATTTTGGAGACGACTAGAAGGACGTGGGACAGCTGTATTTATTTTTAAGCAAATCGGGATCATTATATTATTATTGTTACTATTATCTGACAGTATAACGTTGATTTAAATTATATTACGTATTTCTATAAACGATATCTTACAGAATATTGCATTTGATGGCTAAATTTTTTCGGTTCTGCGGTAGTTTTTGAATATTTAACAATAGCCATGGCATCTAGCAATAGCAATTTTTGATCATTTAGCCTGTTATCATTCAGTCTCAAGCTCATGTCGCCGTTACAAAATGGTATATTTATAATTGCAGTTGGCAAGTGGCAACATCAATTAAAATGTCACCACGTCTCAAAATATCAAAATATGTTATCGAGGTAAAACTTTTAAATTATACTTAAATGACATTAATGAATCATTTTTATTGTGATTAAGTGAATCCATATCGTATATAATTTTGATAAACAATAAAAAATATTGTATTATTTTGCATTTTTGTACGTCATCAATTCGTGTCAGTCTTTCCATGTACCTGCATACAATTCCTGCGTAATTGTATGCTTTATTTACAGAGGTTGTCTTCCATCGACACAAATGAGAGTACAGGATGTTTATATGGACTTATGTACGATGGCACTCTACTTGTGGTCAGTCTCAGCTTGGAGTTCTTCGAAAATGAGAAGAAAACCTATAGCCAACTTCTTCTCAATCTGCCAACTGAAATAGAATTGTGTGGCGTCATTAAATTTAGCGACACACTGAGCTTGGAATCTAAGCCTAAAGAGATACTTCAGGTAATTAAAGATATATTTTTTAAGGTTATATTATTATAGCTAGATGTATAATTACAGAACACATTTAAAGAACAACATACACTAACCTGTCCAAAAACTTTTGTAGGATGTTGATATAACAGATAATCCACTTGTCATAGTAATTGGAAAATACAATGAGATGAAACCATATTTCTTGGTTCATGATAAGTTGGAGGAGACAAAATATGAAGTTCTAGAGGCAGATGACATGTGGAAACAATTTCTGCATGTGCGTCTCAATACAGTGCTGCCTTTGACTTGTGAAGCAACTGTGCCAGGGGTGAAAAATACACTTCAAAACAAAAGGAAAAAGGTATTTTATTCTTACAAAATATTTTATATAATAACTCAATAGATATAGTTTCAATTACATTATGTAGGATTCTACAACTATGCTATTGGATGTCTATTGGTGGATATATGGGCTAATCTGAAATAAAGAGCTCGTGGGTTCTATCCCCAGGTTGGATATTATTGGGTTTTCTAACTTTGAATGATGGAGTAGCTTTGAGTCTGCATTAGTTGCTTGGTTATAGCAATAAGCTCACCCCCATTCCATGGTGTGATGTAGGACATAATAAGTGAATTGTGGGAATGTACTACACTTGTCTGCCTCTCTCTTTGTGGAATACAGGCATGAAGGTAAAAAAGAATTATTTTAGCTAGTGCTAAGCTGATAGATAAAAATAAAAACACTTCTTAATGTGACTTTTTAGCCAGGAGAATGTACTGATATATTTGAGTTATCTGCTTTTGAATAATGTTTCCAGTGTTAGTACAATGTGAATATATGCATATATACACTAGGGAGCAAAGAAATCGACTCAAACCATACACTCACATTCAAATGTATCTGTTTTAAAATCTAAGACCTAGAATTAGGTTTTGTTTTTAAAAACTTTAAGTTTTACGTCTCAGCTTAAGAATTGCACCCTAACATGTAGTAATATCCCTTGGAATGATAATGTGTTGTTATTAGTGTACAATGATTTTGTACTCATTAACATCCTAAGTGGTTGCCTGACTAATTAACCGTATAAAAGATCACCTACCTCATGAACCTTTATCAATTAACCATCAAACATTACACATATCAACAATCAACAACCTAGAATTTTACCAAGAGATGCATACATCAAGTGAACGAGCCACACAAGCGGTTGCATTGCTGGAACAATGACTAAGTCAGCGTGAAGAGGTCCGTGTGCGTATCATGAGCCAGTCGGCTTTGTAAAAGAGTTTACCGGAGGTTTCAAGAAACGTGCACCTTTAACGGGAAAAGAGGATCTGGTAGAAATCGATGCACTCCAGAGAGAGATGATCGATTTATTGTCAGCACTTCTCTGAGAAATCAATCTCTCAGCGGAGTTCATGTCCAACAGCAAAATGTTGTTCTACTGCAAAATTTTGTACACTCCTCTAATTGACATATGTACATGCCCTATTAAGTTTGTAAATGATTTAATATAAATGTTTTGTATGTTATGCTGTTGGAGCATCGTTGAATAAATAAAATAAAACAGGAGCTCAGAGAAACACGAGGAGTCACTGTAAGTAAGTGGACAGTTAGAGGAAGGCTGAAGGAAGCTAATTTAACTGCAAAACTGACCCCAGCTCACCGTGCAGCCCGCCTTCGTTACGCAAGGGAATATGTTAATTGGTTGTATGACCAATGATGCCCTGTTTTGTTCCCTGATGAAAGCAGAGTATGCTTGCACAGCAGTGATAGAAGGTGAAGAGTGTACCGGAAAAAGTTGCTTTTGTAGGAGGTTCATGCATGGTATGCGCAGGCATCTC
>DWEG01000727.1:0-10180 GCA_018245845.1 Apyrrothrix hygieia | reverse complement strand
TTCCCTGACGTAATTATTAAACATCATTTATCAAATTGCTTTAAGTACTCAAATTAATCTTTGTCAAACAATTTCATTCAGACGCCTTTTGCTAACCCTCCATCAAGTACAGGCGATGACTCAAATCTCAAATGAAGCAGTAATCTTAGCTCATTGTATTTCTGATTTATAACTCGACTGTACTTTCACTGTAGTAAGTATAGGGTAGACATGTTTACGATTTGAAAATTACTGACTATTAGGGTCACGTCACAAGTAACCGATTATGAAGAACGACTTGTCGTTCGTGACGTTTATAAGGTACGATTTTTGTCGTCAATAATTTGTTTTCGTACACTAGTTAGTCCAGGATTGTATGGCGAGGCGCTCTTTGTGAAGTAATACTGATTATCACTATTATGTATAACATATTTTTAACATTTTAGGAGGTATTCACAGATGAGGTACGCACTAATGCGCACCGAAGCAGCGTGAATTTTCTACAGACCCCAGTTGCTGCAGATGATTCCTGCATCAGAGGCAGTTAAAAAAGTTGCCGCTGTATAAATCATTCTTCGTAACGTTAATTTCACGCTACCTTATAAGCTATTTATTATCATAAAACCTTATTAGTCACACCTTCAACCGGTGCTGAGATATTGACATTTGTCGTTATATATTGCGTACATACTACATACACAAATATGTACAAAGTACATACAAAAGCACCGAATCTGTCCGCACTTAAATCAAATATGGTGGCAACATCGATAAATAATAATTAATTGGAGTCCATTCACGCGTGATTTCATTCGATAAGCTTCACTGGACCGCCAAATATGAGCATTGGCGCGAAAAAACACCGAACTATTTGATCGTGAAGGGTTTTGTTCATGTTTTAATGGCCTTTGTTATTGTCCATATGAATTATATTACTTCGTGTGACCTATCGCCCGCCGCTTTTATTGCATCATTCTCAAAATTACAGTTACTGGACTCATAATATTTTACAATCGGGAACTTGAACAGTTTGAATTATGACTATAGTTTAAGCTGTTTCCGGTTATTGATGATACTAATGATTTTTGATTATGTGACCTTTGACACTAGGACTACTTGTTCCGATGCGAAATTAAGCATACACAGGAATATCGGCGCGTTGCTGTGGTCATCGTGGATGCTACTGTTATGCCTTGGTAGGTCGCAAATAGGCTTAAAAATATCATGACTCTACCACATCGCTAAGAGCTGGAGCATCTAATGTAGATTTCCCCTATATAACATAAAAGTTATAAGTAACATAACATACGAAGCGGTTCGCTAAATCGTTTCTGCTACAGACTGCGAAAGAGTGGAATTCTCTGCCGGCATCTATTTTTCCCGATTAATACAACTTGAAGTTATCCAAGACAAGAGTGAAAAGGCACTTTCTAGGCCAACGTGCTACATCCTAGGCTGCATCCCGCTTTCCATCAGGTGGGATAGCAGTCAAACGCAAGCCTATGTATCTATAAGTAAAAAAAATATCTTACGTACCTTACGTTATTAAGTATTCAAGCTCAATCGACAGGGGTAACAATCGGCTTATATAAGCTGCATTTTTAGTTTATGAGACTGGAGGTCTAGTATTTATTAGATGTTTCTGAGGTACAGTGTCCATTTAATATCACATTGGCGTCTAACTAGACCGTACTATAGAAGAGTTTGTTACTAGTTAACGAAGTTGTATGTTGTATCTCGAGAGATAAATTGTACGTATTTAAGGAAAGAAAAATTCTTGCTACTTGCAACGAACATGTAGTTTTAGATGTAATTTTTTTTTAAATCGTATTACATTCTAAACACAATACATAATTGTATACAACTTTTGTACAATATGACCAATAATTCAAATAATAGTCACTAAAGTTAAGGATCTTGCGTTGAAAATAGAAATAATTTGCAGACCCTACACGCCTTTGCAACCGGTAATTACTGGCAATACATCGTCCAGCAAACGACTGTACTGCAAGCAGAACAATTCCAACTCACATAAATATCGACAGCAAGGTAATATAGTTCTTATTGTTTTACTGTAAGGACGATTTTGTATAATAATTACTGAGTTTTAGTTGTATTATTTTGTGCGTGTTGTTCGAAGACCATTCTTCAACATTATGAGGCTCCTACACATTTTCTGGACACCTTAAGGCGCGGTTCAATTGGTCTTGTTGAAAGAATCGATTGAAAATGTTGAATTAGTTACTGTTGCGTATATGTTATTATAACGAGCTTTTATAATAATGAATTTAAAATGTCGACTGTGATAGCACCGATGTGGAGAATATATACCTATTTTATATATTTGTACATATAGGAGGCGAATTTTTCAACTGAGCATGATTGGAACTCTTCCAACAGTACTTTAAATACTCATAAGAATCTTGTAGACTCTTTATGAAAATTAAAATAGCATTATTATACACGAAAATATATTTAACTTGGTCAGTATAGAACTATACCCATATATTAATGATTACTTGATTTTCTTTATTAAGTTTATAAAAGATATAAAGTACATTCTATTCTTAAGTATTGGTGCTAGGCATTGGCACATGCCGTAGTCTACTAGCCCTTAGGAGAAGCAAGGCTAATGCAGTTGAGCTTGTGTGCAACTTAGTGTTATTAATATATTATCAAGTGAAGTATGGGCCTGTGCGCCAACCATATAATACAAAAGAATCATGATTTGCAGGCGCTAGTGAAGGTAGCCTCTTATATGTATTGTTAATTAGATAATGTGGTGCAACTGAAAATAGCCTATCAAATTTATGAACCTTATGAGCAACAGCATATACTGCCACAGGTCGAAATAAACCAAAGGGGAATATAAAATAAGAAGCAATAACGCAGATAAAAACCTGGCATTAGTTCCAGCAATTCATACAAACTGGCGCGGAATAGACAAAGGAAATACATTGAAACGACTTCGAGACTATAAAAAGTAATGTTCGGGGCAAATCGAGAAACAATAGTGACGTTGCAACCAGTTGAAAACCGCACAAACAGAAATATACCCTAACGAATGTCAATAAGGTTGAAAATAATTTTCTAACACAAATGGCCGTAGCGGTTTTGTGTTCGAAACCGTTACATTCAAAAGTAAACTTTAAAATGCTCGCGGTTTGGTTCGAAAGTATTTTTCGCAAGTGCATCTTGACGATTTGCTACAGTAAAAATTGAACTTTATTATATATTGTTTTAGAGTCATAAATTGTATCAATGTGGGTTCTTTGGAACACATTCATAGACAATTGTGCCCACGCCATATGAAAATTTATCGTTGTATTAAAAACAAGTGGATTGTCTGGGCGTTGAATAATGTATAAGAATGCAATTTTTTACTTTTATTTATAAATAATGCAATAATGACACTATTTGTTCTTTTGCAGTGTTAGAAAATTTTTTGGCGATAACATTAAAAAAACCGTAACATTACACCTGTAATTTCCGAAGATTACATTATTCATTAAATTCAATTCCGCTTTTTCCTCTTCAATAGCTATGAACATCATTTATTATTACAGAAAATTTCCACTAAAGCAACTGATAGTCATATATTTCTGTAATTATCGCAAACATTCAAATCGTTTCGTCATAAAGTTATAAAATTATTGGCATATATGTACATATATTAACACCAAAGTGATTTCCGTCTTGAGTTGAATGCGGGTCAGCATGGATAGGATGATTTCTTTGGTCATTACAAGTCATAATATTCACAAGCGTTACCGTGTTTCTGAAGTTCGTAGTTTCAGGAGACCAGATCTGAAAAAACAGTGCTATTAAATATTATCTATATTGCTTGTAGAAGACCAACACTGCCCAAGCTCCTATGGTGTCCGTAATAAGAGAAGGGGCGTGTGAGACGCTCGCTCGCTCGCATTCCCATGTTGATATGCATCTAAGGCTTTCACGATAATTATTTTGACTGCAAAAGAGCCTCGGTGAAACCAATATCTGTGACCAAGCTGGCCTCTTTAAATGGCAAAACGTCATGACGCGTTCGACTTAGCCCTTCGTATGAGCATTTGTGGCTGAACTATAATGAAGTCCTATTTGATTTCTTTTCCTCCTCTTGCATACGAAAGATCCTGAAAAAGTACAACTACACTTTTCCTTAATAGTCAGAGGAAAGACTATCCACAAATATGCAATCTACACGAAAAAATGGTCATCCGCAATGTTATCGCACTTGTATGTCCACCGCTAAAGGATACAGGTGCAGCTGTTTGCGTGATTTAATAAAACATTAATATAGACGTAAATGAAACAGTCGTCGTTGAGATCTTAATCGTCATTATGGAATCAGCTCGACAAATGCTGGACTGACTTGTCTTATGGTTAGCGACAAACTATGAGTTACCCTAAATTAATGATAATAATTAAACTATGAGTTACTCTAAATTACTCTAAATTAAAACGAAATTATAATCTCTGGAATTATGTTCTTAGGAAGTACAAGAACTGCAAATAGAACGCAGAAGGTATTTATAGGGCAAGAAACTATAATATAAAAACAGTAATATGTTATGACTGCCTCGTTAGTCTTGTTGGTTGTAAGCGCGACTGCCGACCGAGAGGTCCTGGGTTCAAATCCTCAAATCCCGGGTCGAGTACTATTGGATTTAAAAAAAAAAAATTAGAATTTCTAGTAGTAGCTCGGAGTCTGGATTTGTCCCCGGTGTATGGCAATAGGCTCACCACCTATCCCATATTGGGACGTAAACTTAACTGGTGAAACGTGGGAGAACTATACTCCTCTGCCTACCTCTTCGGGGATTACAGGCGTGATGTTGCGTTTAATATGTTATGTAAGATGTTTGTATATCTATGTTACACACATAATACCGTTTGTATAAGACATGTGAGTTTGTATAAGATATGAGTGACATGCGTCGTTCCAGTGAATGTCATATCGTAAAATATCTGGAAGTAATCAATATTTATTAGAAACTAGCGTCAGTTGACAATTATATTATTAGGTATTATTATTATTTTTAGACAAGCATGGATCGATCCATCTTAGGACGGATTTTCGTCTTCCGTAAGCGGCACGTTTCATGATCGCGGCCCAAACTCAGCGTAATGTCTTTTAGAACAATTAAATCTCGTATAATATCTTTGACGTACAAATTTAACAGCATTGTAGACGATCGGTACGTTCCTTATATTGTTTGTACCTTTTGTTCGCTTGTCGCTGCTCGCTAGTGACCGAACAGTAGGTAACTTACGAATGACCACTTCGAAATTCAAATCAAATCGATTGCTTATCATTATCTTTTATGTACAAGTCACATTTAACTTAATGTGAGTCTATACCAGTAACTGTTAATCTTGGAAATGTACTATCGATGGTAAGTATGAAAACCAGAATTTATTACGATGTTTGAGGTAACTTGGAGACGAGATGTTTTTATCTTAACAAAGAAGTTAGATAAGCGGTTCTGATATTTAAATGTTACTGGAAACCATGTATAGACGTCTGAAGGTGATAAAGTTTGTTAAAAATTTCCTGCGTAAATAGTCCAACTCAATTATCAACAGTAGTAACATATTTGTGGCTGTTTATTGTTTATTATTTGAGGTCAAATTCAGAGGTCTATGAGTTCCGTACATGTTCCTATCCATAGTAATTAGAGTAAAATGCTATTTTTTACGTATGGCCGAACTAATTCAGACAGCATAAAGGGAAAGTACCTATTTGCACAAAAAAATGTATATGTTATTCATAATACAATTACGAGTAAAATACGAGATATTTAAAAGGTAAATTGCAAATTAATTCCCAATAACCCACATAAAATATGTCGAACTATCTAATATTTAAATACGCAATACACCGTCTACATAATATGTACATGCAAGTAATATAAATACACAAGACACAGACAAGTATTTCGTTTATAAATGCCATATCATCAACGATAAGTCTGTAAGTCACACATAAATTAGACTTTGATAGTTAATAGTTCGTAATGTATAACTCAAGCACTTTATGCCAGAGACTAAAGGTCAATAAACGTGAGTAATAAATGAGTTGTAATCTTGGAATATTCATTACTAATTACCTCGTACATCGAGATTAACACCTGTTGTCTTGATTAATTGGTAAATATTAGAATATTATTAGGATTATAACGGGATGAAACATTATATAGCTCATTAAATTGATAATACGTTTAATAGTAATTGCAATTCATAAATAAACCTAAATATTATATTGATCGTATATACAAAAGTTTAATATGTGATAAATAATGTTAGTCAAATTATCAACGGTTTTATAGCTCTGCTGCTCTGGACACGGGTCTTCTCTCAGGCCGAAAGGGATAAAGCCGTAGTTTGCCGCGTTGGTCAAGTGAGGGTTGGCAGACTTCACACGCATGAGCAAACTTTATAGAGACTGTGAGAAGTGTGGATGCCCTGGTTCTATTTTTCTATATGATATAGGTATAAAGAGGAAATTGTAAACAATTGCAAATAGTTTTATATCAAATTGTCACATACTCGATGTTTCTTGTACTAAAGATACAGTATTAAATAATTTATTCATCAATACAATTATGAGTGTATTAAAAAAGATTTCCAAGTGTTTCCTCCTTCGGCATTAAGTGTCGGCTTACTGCTATAGCGTATAACAACTCAGTGAAAGCCACAAATTTTGTTAATATGTTTATGACGTTTATTTAGTATTTTTATTGCGAATTTTGGTGACATAAACTTTTCAATCTGAGCACACATTATTATTTGCACATAACATTATCTTCTTCTCGAATTTCAATTCACTTTTTCTAAGTACGGCTGCGGTCAACCAAGGAGGGTTCAAATTTTCAATGCTAGCATTAATATTCCAAAGTCCTTGTCCAAATCCCTAAACTGATGTTTATCCAAACATGTTTTAGACTATACATTATTTTAAACATTCGCGCATATTAGTATTACATAAAATCTGATGTACGTTACACGGACTGACGCTCGGAATAAATAAAGACATTTATTAACAAACGTTACATTACATTCTACGGTCCACACCGGACGGTCTAGTACATTATTATGGACGAAAGATTGCGTTGTTATTTAACGTAAGATATAAATGTGATAATTATGCGCATGTTAAATGCAGCGACAGTCAGTTTAAAGGTTTAAAGTTCATCCCCAATCTCCTGAGACCTTGTGTTCAAATTCTAACGCGCGCCTTTATGTTTACTAATTTATTAATATTTTAGACTAAATATATCTGGATTTAATGGTAAATAAATACATCATATGGAAACACGCACCTTACCTTCCCCTTACATTTCTCCATAATCTTCTCAAAGGCTTGTAAAGTCTGTCAACTTTTACTTGGCCAGCACGGCACTGTATGGCTTTAATCTTGCTTACTCGGAGAGAAGAACCACGTTTAACAGGGGAGAGATTGAATGATGTGATGATATGAGTAATGAGAATTAACTCAGTAAATAAAAGAGTCTCATTTAACAATTCTATCATTTTGCTGACTGTATATTAAGTAAGACGTAAAGATTTTGTAACCATAGTCGCTTCATAAGAAATTCAACAGTGCAGACAATAAAGCTTCAAATTATCAGCCGAATATAAATCATGAGAGACGTTAGCACATCTTAATCATATATCTAAGGGAGCAATTAAATTTGAACGCCGCGGGCAGCACGCATACATTATGGTACGAAGACAAGCTCTTTCGTGCACGATATCAGATGTTTCCATCGAGCTTGAATACTATTGTGAACTGCCCTTGGCATCGTTAGTTCTAATCAGTGTTCCACCCGTTCCTCAACTGCTGTTCTCACGTACACTCGACGGGAAAAGATTAGTGTTATGGGTATTTGTCTTGAAGCATACAAAATAGCACTCTCTCTCTCTCTCTGAGGTACGGTTGGAAAAATATCACAGCAGAACCGATCATCGTGCCAAACGTAGGCGTAGGCCTAAAGTTAGATACAATTATTGAGTTATCAGTTTAATCCCGGTATGGTAACCTGTTTTAGACTGACGTCAAAGGGAGATACGTACGTCTTATCTGAGATTGGATGTACCTAAATATACTCGTATATAAACTGCAATGAAAGTTAGCACAGCGCGGGTTTAATGCTTACATGTTACTTCTATAAAAAGAAAAATGTATGAACGTGATTAAAGGAGAACGTGAAAAGTTATGGCGTTAATAGACGTCGTTGGTTTTAATAGATAGCATTATCATTTTCAACGGCATTATCCGTCACGGAGCAATAAATCGTCACAATCTCAAGCACCATGAACGCCATCCAGCCGTCGGTAACATGGAAATTATCGGCCGCTGTAGCAGGATAATATTATTGGATTTACGAGGGCGTGCGCCGGCGCGCTGATTTACGCCTTCCTCCGCCGATAAATTATGTGGCGATAGCGCTCCAACTGGTATAGCTTCACTCCATTTGTTACAGACCAGGATTTTGCTACATTGAACACTTTTATGGATGGAAGTAGCAAACGGGTGTCCATCTGGGCTTAGGTTCGCTATTTCCCAAAAGCATCCAGTCTCATATGTGTGTAACTGATGGCTGGCTATTTTCTTGCTGTTGTCATATAAGTACATATCGAAAACTTCTTCAGGACTAGGGTTATATGTCTCATGTGTTATTTATTAGCTTTTATATGGTTTCCACCACAACTTATAAACTCACGCGATGCTGCTAAAATAGATGCCGTGAGATGAGTCTACCATCATCCAATCGAATCATCAGCGTACTATCAAATATTATACATTGGTAATATTATGCGTATAATGACCATAAATGCATGTATTTTGCGCTATAAAACTTGGCAATATATATCCAGGGTATATCCCAATACACGCTGTTAAGTGCATTGGCTAGCCGGCTTGGCATATCTCAATCACGCCTGCCACACCGGCTATTAATCTCTACAATTTAAAACTCGATTACATCTTTACAACACAATTTATCTACGTACAAATCTCGGCGAGCCCCGAGACTGGTACAATCACTAGGGATTTCCGCTCACACATGTTTCGTATTAAGAAACCGAAAGCCAATACAATACTATCTGAAATCGAGCGGACGGGTGCGTTTATATAGATCGCTATATCGTGTGGTATTGCCTGTTCAACCACTTTATAATCATTTTACACAATCAACACTTGACCAGCATGAGGGACTATGATCTTAATATTTCTCATTACAAAAGGAGACCTGATTCTATCTGCCCGTTTTCCACGCTATTTCACCGCAAAAAGTATATTTTACATGTGCATAACATATGTATTAAAGTATAATTTACATGTGCATAACATATGTTTCAAAGTATATTTTACATGTGCCTAACATAGTATGTTATATTATTGTTTATCTATGTGAGCGTTTGTAGAAGTGCTCATAAATTACGTGTTACCATGGGGAAGAAATAAGATTTCTTTTATATTTAGCTCACGGAACATGCAATGGCAGCTTCAATATAAACGAACCCATTATCACCGTCATATTATTATTTACGCACATCGCTCGAAGTAACGCCCCGAGATCTCCACAAGGATGACCTGATAGCCCCGTGGAGAATTATTGTCTGTGGTTTAAATGTTTGCAAGGGCTTGAAAGGGGCGTTGAATTGTGTAAATTACGAGCCTACCACACGCGAGTTTTTCAGTGTTTATCGGTAGAACGGAAATATAAAAAAAATCTTAGGAAAAAAACATGTCCTAGTTTCAACGGCCAAGGGGTAATATGTGACAGTTTAAAACCATTAACAAATTGAAATTGTGTGACGTGAAAGCAAAAATATTCACGGTATTTTCATTAAGTTTCGTATATTTAGTATTCGGTTTTAGAAGTACACCTTCCAGGATTCACCTGTGGACGGTGTACATATTACGGTTCAGTACAAGCAAGTCGCTATTGTTGCAATAGCGATGTATTACAAACACAATAACAGACGTAACATTATAACACGATAATTAGGTATAGGAACATTAAAATAACATCACCTAACATCATGCCTGTAATCGCCGAAGGTAGGCGGAGGAGTGTATTACACTCCCACGTTTTACTAGTTACGTTTACATCCCACCACGGAATAGGGGGATGAGTCTATTGCCGTACACCGGGCACAAATCCAGACTCGGAGCCGCTAATAGAAATTTAAT
>DWEG01000726.1:0-10182 GCA_018245845.1 Apyrrothrix hygieia | reverse complement strand
TTGGATTTTTCTAAAATTAGAATTTCTAGTAGTGGCTCGGAGTCTGGATTCGTGCCCGGTGTATGGCAATAGACTCATTCCATATTGGGACGTAAACGTAACTGTTGAAACGTGGGAGTGTACTACTATGTGTTGTAATTATAAGCTATGTACATAAAAACGTAACATCACGCCTGTATTGCCCGAAGAGGTAGACGGGTATAGTACACTTCCACGATTGACCTGTGATGTTACACGTCCCATGATGGAATAGAAGGTCAGGCTATTGCCCTTCATCTGGCACAAGTTCAGACTCCGATCCACTGCTAGGAATTTCAACTTGGACAAACTCAACAATACGCGACCCGGTGATCGAACCCAGGACCTCCCTGCAAGCGCGTTAGGATCCGCTCGACCAAAGTCGCAGTCAAACAAATATACTAATTAGAACTATAATTAAGTTGTAAAGAGTAATAATGTATTTCTTTACGTTCGAGACTAGTGCATTTGGTTTAATAAGGCACATTCATTTCTTTAGTGTGACATTCATTTTACGTAAATAAATTATATTTATGGCAAAATGTCATAGAACTGTCTGTGCCACTGTCTACCTTTTTTAATATCCTCACCACGTGAACGTCACATTATATAAAACATCATTTTAAAAAAAATGAATAATCCGTATTAATTGGTTATTAATACAGAGAACTGAAGGAATAGCACTGTTAATACACATTAGTCAACTTTGTATGTATGACTTAGAGCTTACTTCGTTATTGAATACAAGTCGTCTCTATTTTACGCCTGATAATTCCGAATATGGTGGATTGAATATGCTCTAAGATTCTAATCGCAAAAAGCTCAGAAAAGTGACTAAAAATTGTTGAAGTGAATTTAAAATTAAACTACAATACCACTACCAGTAGTAAGAGCCACGTGAAATAAAAGGGCCTTTACTTGCCCGTGAAAAAAAGTAAAGCGAAATATTTACTACTTGCAGTCTAACAAAAGTCGAGCAGAATACGAAGGGTTTAGACCTATTCGAAAATGGCACTAACACGAGATGTAGATGGCGAGGCAAAGCTCTAAAGTTGACCCCGAAAGTAGGGGGATAATAAAAAAGACACAAACCAAAACCGAAAAACATCTATCAAATAATACTGTGCTCATATATACAATTGTACATATGTGTCACAGTGTGGACCAAAAATTAAATACATTTTTCAATCAATATGATTGATTGCTGTGGTGTAACGTTACAGCCGATAGTTAATGTCAATTTCCGTGAAGGTCTTGGGAATGTTCCACTAAATTTGGACATCGTTTGAGTAATCAAAAAAATGAAGCCAATGGAATAAAAGAATATAGCCAATACAAATGTGTTATATGAATGGTGCCACGGTCTGAGGTCAATAAAATAAGTTGTACTGCTTGTTTCATAAATCACGCCTATATTTCCGCGAAAGGGTATACACAGGAGTGTAGTACTCCCACTTTTCCCCCGTTATGTTATTCATCCCATCCCAAGTTATGTTATTCATCCCATCCCAAGTTATGTTATTCATCCCATCCCAAGGACCCAAACCCAAATTCCGAACTACTGCAGCAGCTACTACACCAGCAGATGTGCTTACAATAGCTGTATCAACAAAACAGTCACCTTTAAACTACTCGTTTATGAATAAGAGACATGTGTCCAATACTTTTCAGCGTTTTGGAATCGACGGGCCATCTCATAAAAGGATGTTTGGGTGGAGGAATCTTAGGTATACATGAGGCATATATGAAATGCGGCCTCTGGACGTCTCTTGTCATCACCATCGGGTTTGGATTTTACGTCACTTATTGTATCCACGTAAGTGTAAATATTTTTTTGCTCTAGACCTTCGCTAGACATATTGCTTTAGAGGTATTCATTTTCATTTTTGTCAAATATTTTAACACGGTCTATGCATAGCATTTTTAAGTGTTACGTAAATCACACATCTCAGAAAACATAATAGAGAACTTTAACCTGTGCAGTTCTTCAACATGTTTTCCTTCAACCGTGTAGTGTTTCTGTTATTAAGTGGTAGATAATATTTCAGAAAAATACTTTTTTTGAAAGATTTACTGAAACCAGAGCATTTTTAATGAAAACTTTAACAGTTTTAAAACGAAATCTTCCTCAAGCAATTTTAGACATTTCCCGAACACAAAATTCAACTCTCTACGTCTTTAATACCACTGCACTGCAGGGTTTATTTCGCGTGACGACCCCAAATCTTCCGTTCACAATTTTTCGTTCCAAACTTCGGTAAAGGAAAGATTTTTCATGTACTTTTTCCGGGAACTGTATATGTTTGGAGTGTTTTCGATATAAAATTCTCCATTTTCAATGGGAAATATATATTTTGCTTTAACTAATCTTCTACTATTTGCGAGACGTACCTTTGCTTTTTAATCTAACTTAGTCAATAGTAGAATTCTTCATTTACTTAATTTTCGAGTTTTATTCTTTTCGAAAATGAAATTCATCATTTTCTCTGTGCTATAGATGTCGCAAACGGGCATATCGCTTGACGCCAATTATTCATTATACAAATCTCTATCCATACTTATATATATAAAATATTTTATTTTTACCCCTAATGACTGAATTGTCTCGTATTTCAATATCTTCTTTTATCAATAGTAACATCAATATTGCATGTACATGGTTTCAACTTAATTACAATCGAAAATTAAATTTTCAGCTCCTAGTGAAGTCTGCTCAAACTCTCTACGTCAGACTCCACTTGCCTGAGATGTCGTACCCAGATGTAGCAGAAGCAGCTTTAGAAATTGGCCCATTTCCTAGATTAAGAAAATACAGTACATGGTTCAGGTGTTACCTTTTTGCTAATTTTTTTGTACTAACACTGTTGTATCCGACTCACTTTTAAAATAGGCGAAAATTTATCAACATTCATAAACAACGGAAGATTGAACGCTTACAACACAAAATTTTGATATTTTAAATGAACACGTATGTCATTAGTAAAAGTTGTATCACAATCATTAATTCTAATAAAAACATTTTTTTGACAGTCCCATGTCACATATCAATTCGGGTGATTAAAGAAAGCGTACACATTTTTGAAAATGATAAGTCTTCCTATCCTCTGTCACTATTGGAAAAGCTTCTGAAATATCTCTAACACTTGACTTTTATTTACTGAAAGGTAACAAAATGTTTTGGTTTCCAGGTACGCAGTCGATGCAGTCATCTGTATAGATCTCTTTGGAGCTTGCTGCGTTTATCAGATAATAATAGCAAAAACGATAAAAGAACTGGTAGAGACAACAGAAGCAATGGCTCCGGGAGATTTGGATCAATTGAGACTGTACATCTTAGCTTTACTGATTCCCATATTGTTGTTGTGTATGATAACAACCCTAAAGTATCTCGCGCCGTTCACGTTGGTGGCTGATGTTTTTATTGGTCTGTTGGATTTATTAACTGTCTAAATTAAACCTAAAAAGGAAAATTACTAGAGTCTAATAAGGATAGGTTGGTACAAGTTTAAAAAACCATGAATACCCGGTAAATGTGAGCATTAAATTACAAAATATGTACCGACTATAAAATACGAAGTGCCGTGACTTCAGCTAAAATCAAATTAAGTACGGGCTGCACTTGGATGTGTGATTGCTTATGAAAGACATTCAGAAGGGTTTTCATACTTCTCCAAGTCGTAGAGATATTTGTGGCTACGTTCGACATATTACTATGTTAACATGTAACTTGCTTCTTTTGCGTTTGTAACACTGAGCCTTTTACTTGCCGTTTATATACTTATTTAATTTTATCGCAAGTCAATTTTCGGTTCAAAGTTAATAACTTTAATAATATTTTCCAGTGGCCTGCGTAATAGCTACAGTAGTATATAGTTTACGGGTGGCGCCATCTATATCAACAGTGCCTGCTTGGAAGGACGTAACAGGTTTCTTTGAGTTTTGTGGCATAGTTGTATTCAGTATGGAAGGCGTTGGAGTGTCCCTGCCTATAGAAAATAACATGAAAGATCCTAAGGAATTCCCGAAGGTTTTATGCTCTGGTACGTGAAATCATTAACTTAATATTGTAGGGACACACTGTTGACGCAAGCATTTACGCTTCACGCGCTTCAGTTGTCTCCTTGTACTCGTCGCGCATAGCCGACTAATTTGTTTGTAATCATTGGTTATAATGAACTATACTGTGCACAGTGAAATATCTATAATTCACCTACCCCGGCCTGCACCTTCTATAATTACCAACAAGGAGATGACTCCACAACATAATCATAATTCATAATGTATAATTGTACATTATGAATGTTTTAACGTTTGTGCGATAGATACATTCTGATATGGAATTAGTACTAAAATACCGCTTATCGCAGCCTAAAATTTCTTATGCCTACCGTGATATTTAATAGAATACAGGAAAGGTGAATTTTACGAGTACTCTCTATAAAATTGGACATAGATGTAAAAGTGATGAGTTCACTTGTTGAACTTACAAGTTTGGTATTCAACAAATGCGAGATTAAAATGAACGGTACATTTCAAAACATACTTAAAACGGACATGTTTTCAAATTAACAGACGTAAGGGTGCAAAAGGCCGAAACAGGCTATGTACTATTTTTCTCTACAAATAGAAATTCAATTATATATCTTCTTTTGACCCTTCTTACGATTGAACAAGATGCGTTATAATACTGTAAAACTACTCCTAATACAAAGAAAAAGCGTTATACTTATAATCCATTTATATTTTTTACATGTATTAGGAAATCGTCTTTAACTGCCTCGTTGGTTAGAGTGGTTGCGAGCGCGACTGCCGATCGAGAGGTCCTGGGTTGAATTCCTGGGTCGGGTACTATTGGATTTTTCTAGTTAAAATTTCTACTAGTAGGCTGGATTTCTGCCCGGTGTATGAATAGGCTCACCGCCTATTCCATGATGGTACAGGCACGTAACTGGTGAAATGTTGGAGTGTACTACACTCCTCTACCTACCTCTTCGGGGATAACAGGCGTGATAGGTTCATGTATTTTGAAATCCATAACTTTCTATCCTACGTCTCTAAACGCCTATCGCGAATTTACTGTCTCCATATTAATTTCGATAAATGCAAAGATAATTTTATGAATTCATCTACCTGTCTATTTATTTTTACAGGATACATTCAATGAAAGAGCTTAATACATTTTAAGGTAATTAAACCAAATTATCTTTTCTTCCAGGAATGACAATTGTAGTCTCATTTCTGGTTATAGTCGGCTTTTTTGGATACTGGGGTTTTGGAGAAAATTCAGTCTCGCCAGTTACATTAAATCTTCCAACGGAAACGTGAGTTTTAATGTCTTTTCAAATATTTACGAGTAAATCATGGCCTGTGTAGTCAATTATAAATAGATTAATAATAGGTGATAAATTTATTTTTACCCTGGTTCTAATCATTGTCTGTCAGATTCAAAATACTGATACTGCTGACTGTTTAAGCTAACACAAGTTTTATTTTTACAGCTTTCCCACAATATTAAAATGTTTGATGGGGGTGATGATCTTTGTCACTTTCGCATTGAATTTCTGGGCGCCGTTCAATCTTGTCTGGCACTATGTATCAAGGAAACATGATAAAACTAAGCATTGGCTGTGGGAAAGGGTGTATCGAGCTTCATTCATAATCGCCATCACAGCCGTTGCTATTGCGTTTCCCAATATTGGAAACCTAATGGGTTTGGTGAGCATTGAATTCATTTGTTTCAAGGAAAATCACCAAATGATCGTTACCTGTCTTTTGATTGTTGTTCCTGAAATAAGGCTGTCTGGCTTTACGTCCATCAAAGCCGGCATGATTATCATCAGTATCATCATCTTATCATGTATATATGTACAAGCAAACTTTTATTTTTGTTTCAGCTGGGAGCCTTCTGCTTATCTAATATCGGTTTTATATTCCCATCGTGTATAGAACTGCTGGTGGTCTGGGAGGAGCCAGGATTGGGAAGATTTCAATGGCGGCTATGGAAAAACATTTTTGTACTGTTTGTAGGAATATTACTTTTCATAGCCGGAACTTATTCTAACGTAAAAGGTTTGATCGTCAATATGTAGAAAAAATTTTAAAAACTTCGCACTATTTTTAATTAGATATCCGTTACGCTGAGCAGGACTTCACACCAAAGATGTATTGTAATTAATGTTCTACATACTAGAGACATTTTAATTTTGCTTGATTTTTTATATGGATGTCACATAAACACCTTTAGAACATATTATACTTTTAATTACTTATAGATACAGCTCATACCAGTTTTATCCAAATCCGAAACAAAGATATACATCAATTATTTCACGCATGTGGTTTCAAAAGCCGCCATATACCACGTAATCGGCATATGGTGCAGCCTATCCAGTTTCGGCAAAATTAGGGCGGTCCGAGAAGCCGTGCTTTGCGATCCCCAAACCGCACGCACAGAGCTGGGATTATGGGCAAAAAGCTCTGAGGGGTCGTCTATGTTCAGCAGTGAACGTAGCCGAGCTGATGATGTAATAATGATACATACGGTATACCACTATGTATGACAATATTAGATAAACACCGAGGTTGTACAAAATCGTGTAAAGGAATAACAGAAACTCAGCATATTTTATTTTAAAGAAAAAAATCCTTTTGACGTTAAATTGCCTCATATCCAGATTGAAGGGATAATCGCAAGGCTAGTATGACTCTGAAGGTATGAACATTGTTTATATACTGTAATCGCTGTAACATTAAATTATTAAAAACAAATCGTCACGGGCACTTATTAACTGAAGTTTACGATTAGCGGAACGTCTTGCACGAAGGAAAGCAGAAAGGAGAATCCCCCTTGTGGTCACCGTCCGCTCCCTTATCCACGACACCTAGCCCGTCCGGTGATTTAATTATTATTAATATTATCTAATCACGCCACCTGAACGATGACTCGATTCACACCACCTGAACAATACTTCACTAACACCTGCCTCTAACACCTGGTCAAACTTGATCGACACCTTATTCCGCTAACAATACTGTCTAGTAGTAGTCAACGGAAAATGGGAGTGCGGCTGGTAAACGAGTTAAAATTTAATTTTAAGAACAACGCAGTGCTTATTTTTATTATCAGCACGGTTATCGTTTCAATTGGGAAGTGCGGGTTGGCAGGCTACACAGTCCATAGAAAACATTACGGAGGGCACTTGTATTGTTTTCCGCGATGTTTTTGTTCTCCATTACACAAGTGATATTTATCTTTTAAGAATAATTTAAAAAAAAATCCATAACTTTGCGTGGCAGGATACGAACTACGATAGGTCTCCAAATTAGCAGAGAATCTGCCTGCGGTATGATACGAAGTGGGCGGGGGCAAAAAATAATGGCACACCTTTGTAATTCACATATATTGATATGCGAGATATATCTGTTGATATCTCAAGTTATTCTATTATATACGGAATATACATATTTGACAATACCTTATCATTAAACATTTTTTTGGATAGCGCAATATTGTGTAAAATTTGAGTTCATGCCAGTTCGCCTATACCTGGTTATAGTTTCTAAACTGTTATCACTGCCAATTGCTATCCAATATGTTATCACTGCTTTATTACTTTTTACTGCTAACATCTATTGGGTTGAATAAATTAAAATAAAATTTAGTGTAACAAATAATATATTAACTACAATTATTATAAATATACAAAAATGTGTAACGCAAACGTGCAATACGAAACCATAGATATAAACAAATAATTTAAAATGATTTACAAAATATTAACAATATCCACTTAAGTGAATCCTTGGGGTTTGTAAAATAAAATGTAAGCATAATGTAGAAATTGCTTGCTGAAGGTAGCTAAAACTCCACTACGCTAAAATAATTGCGAGTAAAACTGTGTATATGTGCGATTAAAATACATTCAATTTGAATCGCATCCAATATTAAACGTAACACTAATACTTCCTTGTTTATATTATAAGCCAATCGTAGTGAAGGTAAAAATTCAAGGGATACCGCAGGGAAGAATACTGGGCCTCAGCCTACAGACGCCATCTTAAATTTCCATGATGCCTTTAACCACATATTAAATATACCGCTCCATAGGCAATCAGCTTTATTATTATTGTTATACATCCGCTACGATTTGCTCACAACAAACGCCTGTCGCCTTAAGGAATCAAAGACTCCTCCCCATTAGTTTCTCCACGTCTTGTGTTATAAACACACTCAGCAACTCATTCATATTTACAACAGACCCACAAATTAGCAAGAAGACCCCTACACCAATGCAGAAAACCGATTTCCACAAGCGCCAGTAATATTTGCCGAATCCAGGCCGCTGCCATATCGTCATTAAATAAATCATATTTGGCCAAATAAATGCCATGTTCGAAAGGCAAAACGCACCCAGCTGTAATAAGAAAAATAATATATTCAATAAGGAAACAAAATTTTTGTAGTTCACAGCTGTTAAATTAGCAACTACGTCGCTCTCCCCTTTAGCTGAACCTCCACAATTCATTACTATCGCATGGACAATATTGTCAGTGACTACATCAGTATTTATACAAAATATCATTGCTTTCTTTTGAACAATCTGTCTAATAGGCTACGTAGTTATAAATTAGCAACGCAAATTAGCAGAGAACCTTACTGTTAGTGATATACGATTGCCACTAAATAATCGAAAGCCTTTCCTACTGTACTCCTTCGCGATTGCAGCTTACAATTGCTTTCTCTGCGGTCAGGTCACAGAGACAAGCCCGAAAATTGTGTGTACATTTAAAACTAGTAATTACCTGTAGCTTTATTCGCGCTCGCGTTAAAGTGAGAAAATGTATACAGGTAAAAAATTAACTACCTTAACGCTGATAAATTATACCATAACAAATCCCACCCAAAACGGTCCATTAGTTTTGCGTAAGTAATGAATAGATCTCCTCGTTGGTCGAGTAGTTGCAAGCTCGCTGCTGATCGAGAGGTCCTGGATTTGAGGCTCGGATCGAATACTATTGGATTTTTATGACTTGAAATTTTTAGTATAGAGTCGAAGTCTGGATTTGTGCTCGATGTATGACAATAGGTTCACGACCTATTCCGTGACGGAACGTAAACGTAACTGGTGAAACATGTGAGTGTACTATGCTTCTCTGCCTACCCGCTCAGGGATTGCTAGCGCAATGTTACTTTTGTAATGAAGAGATTAACAGAAACAAATATTCCGACAAAAATATTTTTCATTAAATTAACAACCAGCTATTATATATAATCGCTGCTTATTTTCAATCATATTTGCATTGCATTCACCCTCATTACTATATTATTATTTGAACAGGTTATTGAATTCAACTTACGAATCCCATTAGAGCGTTAATATTGGGAAAAACAATCGCCACAATGCCAATCACCACCACGATCAACGCTCGATAGATGTACTCCCACATGTGCAGTTTATTCTGGTCGTGGTGTGACTGTAGGTAGTAGAACACCAGATTGAACGGCACCCAGTAATTAAGGGCGTGGGTGACATAAATCATCAACGCAATGCCTCCCTTTAAAATCTTCGGCAACCTATAAATAAGACAATCGTTCAATATAATCCTTTATTACAGGATCCCAAATATCTTGACCGATCTAAAAAAGTAAAGAATTATTAATTCCAATACCGTCACAAGTATTTTCTCTCAGACCTAAGTTAAAAGCCTTAATATTACATACACTATGTAACAAATAAGCATCCGAACACCACTGTTTGTTACATTTGATTGAAACAAAACGAAAAAAACATACCTAATAGTTAAAAAAAATTAAAATTAGGCTTTTGAGAAGAAATGAACCAAAAAGTAAAAATGAATTATTTTAATTTGAATTCAGAATAATGTAAATAACAAAAAATGTATCGCAATGTAAAAAAAGCGTGTGGTGTTTTTAAGTAATCTATTAACCCTACTCTGTTTTTACATTGCAATACACTTAAAAACATCCCAGGCTTTTTTACATTGCAATACATTTTTTATTATTTACATTATTCTTGATTCAAATTTTGAGAAAATACGTACGTAACATCACGTCTGTAATCCCCGAAGATGTAGGCAGAGGAGCGTAGTACACTCCCACGTTTCACCAGTTACGTTTGCGTCCCAATATGGAATAGGTGGTGA
>DWEG01000725.1:0-10187 GCA_018245845.1 Apyrrothrix hygieia | reverse complement strand
ATATTCTATTTATCGGTAATCGAATCCAGGTCCCTCACGTGAGATACCAATGCGTTTTACGAATCGTTGATTTGTTCATTGGATTTGAAGGCTATGACGGAGGCACAATGAAATCATATTATATCTCACGTCGTTCCCGTATACTCTTATTAATGCTCTCGTTACTGAGGTAGTTAAATGCTATTTCGTTAAACTATATTTAATGTTAATTGGTTTCTGATTGGAGAACTGCGTGTGTGAAGGCAGGTTTGGAACGCGGAAGGCGGCAATGCGAAGAAGAGTGTGTAATTGTATGTTTGACCGTAACTTTTTAACTACCCAGCTGTGTACGTCTTTCCCAAACTGTGATAGGGCCTAAGCATACTTTTACACTTTGTTCCAGCGTTGCCTGCCGAAAATACGCTCAAGAAAAGCGTCATTTAACAACACATTTAAACACCTCGAACCTTTTTTTTATTTAGCTATAGGCTCGCGTTTGACTGCTATCCCACCTGATGGAAAGCGGGATGGAGCTTAGCATGTAGCACGCTTGCCTAGATATTGCCTATTCACTCTTATCTTGAATAACTTCAGGTTGTATGAATCGGAAAAATAGATGCTGGCAGGGAATTCTACACTTTCGCAGTTTGTACTAATTGCCTAGCTGTAGCATTAATGAAAACATTTTCTTCAAACTGTGTTTTGTTAGCATTATTTATTGATATTTTGCGATATGACAGTACCGATCTTAATTCAGTTGCGTGTTCATTTTACTGTTAACAAATGGGAAGTGGGCTAAGGTTGTCGAGCGCACTTTTGATGCAATGTACATGACGATTAGGTCAATTAGAGTACCTCGTATTAGTGTTTCATTTACCGAAGGTTACAAAGCACTTCAAGCTGCCAATTATTACGATAGAAAGTTAACATTTATGAGAAAAATTACAAACATTTTTTTACTGTAACCCCCGACGAAGTAGGCAGAGGATTGTATTACACTCCCATGTTTCACTAGTTACGAGTACGCTTCCGTCCCATTAAGGAACAGGTGGTGAGTGTTGCCATACCCCGGGCACAAATCAGACTGCGTGCCATTACTATATTTCTTAAATGATTATATTATCTGTTTTTTATTGTAGATAGTTTGTCTTCACAATTTTTCCTCCATAATCTTATTTTGTGTCAAAAGTTCCAAGCAGCGTTTTCTTTGAAAGCGGACTCCCAGCACTCTCTTTGTCCGACCTGATTCTCTAATAGCATTAATGTGCCGTACCTACATATGTATTGTATCTACGTGTTGATACGAGAGGAGAAATTTTTCTACCCCTTTTTAAGAAAATTGTGCGCACGGAGGAGTTGATACCAAATTCGATGATTTTGCATCGTTAAGTTTTATACTTAAATATATGTAGATAAAGTGCAGAAATCATGCGCGGAAGTTCATTTCAAACACATAATAGTCTGTAGTGAAAGGCTAATACTTCGGATACTAATCAGTTTTCAATACACGTAAATTTTCTTGGACACTTGAAAATTTAAGTAGCAAAAACGTCATTTAAATGCGTTTGGCTTTTTCGAAAAGAGGTCGATTATAAGGAATCGGCTTAACAGTTTTTTATTACATCATCTATATATAGATGGCTAGATTTGCTATGCAAAGATATAGATCTAGAAATATATTTTTTTGTGATAAAAGATAAATATTCTTGTAAGCATAAAATATTATTGAATATGGTATGGCATAAAGGTTGTAAGTTTCAATAAAAATATTCGAAGATTTCAGATCATGTTCATTTAAGTAGAAAAAGTCTTATCCAAAATAAACTACCGAACAAATATCATGTTCAGAGGAATAACAAATGTTTACTTGAAAACATAATAAATTCATGTTCATCATAAAAAAAAAATCATATGTTATTGTACAAAAAATGTAGGCCTTGGAGTGGATTTTAAGAGATGTTTATTAAATTTATGGTTATTTTTTGATTTGATGTTTATGCTTTGTTACGTATGTTTCTCAAATATCGTTAACATTACGGAATAATTATTCACGAGTACACACCGAAAGTTACACTAATACGACATTACTAGGGATGCATGGCTCCAAAAATAACTAACAACTGGAAAATAATTTGCTAAAAACATGTTTTCTTTGTTTAGATCCATACGTGAAGATCTGTCTCAACTGCCAGGGCAAGAGGATCAAGAAAAAGAAGACAACCGTGAAGAAGAACACGCTGAGTCCAGTTTATAACGAGGCTTTGGTTTTTGACCTCCCGGAAGAGAACGTGTATGACGTCACATTAGTGGTCAAGGTCATCGATTATGACATGTGAGTAACTTTAAACTACATGTTCCGTGGTTATTGTTACCGTAAAGTTGACTTTAAAGAAAATGTTAACTTATTATGGTAAATACGATGAGTATTTTTTATTAATTCAACGAAAATATGATCAGAATAAAAGAGAAATTTAAGAATTTATAAGAGAAGTTTATATATAATTTAAATAGTGTTCGGGCCAGTAGAAAACTTTCGTTACAGTCTGGGACGATTAAAATTAAGCTTAAATAAATTCAGGGCCTATCTGATACCGGTAACTTATATAGCGAGAACTAAACTTAAATGAACCGTCTGTAAAATATAAATTTCAAAACAAAGTATGTTCCAATACTAGACAAATCAAATGCAACATGGTCATAATATGCTCATTAAAATGACAAACTGAAACAACAATATGAAAGTACATACAACATACATAAAAGTTAAAGCGGATAGGAAGTGATGTTGCTAACAAGGGGAGGCATTTTCCCACTAGTGGATTGCCAATGGCTAATGATGATGATAATACAGAAATAATAACTCTTTTTATTACTCTTTCACATCACCCCATGAACCGATTTAACATGGAAAGAACTAGTTGTACAGGTAATAATTTAAGCGAATCCTTGAAAGGGGAAAAAATGACGAAACACTCCGAAGAATTTATTAAAGTTGCCCAGTGTGGAAAGTCTCGGGTACCAACTAGTCCTCAATAAACCAAAGCTTAAAGATGTTTTTGTGTTGGACAAAGAAAAAAAATTTTCTTTTCGCGGTGCTCTTAATTCCACGGCTTGAATTGGAAGTTGAGGCAATTAAAGTTCAACTTTCCATCTGGTACATCGAGATAAAAGATGATGCAGGGGAGTTGTATAATAACGGTCGACCATCTTCTCCGATAGCCGCCGCGATTCCTTAACAAACTAAGGCAGAAAGAATCTAGTTTTATGATTGTGCTTAAGTGGAATTTGTTTTTTTTACCTGTTTCTATTTTACTACGAAAGATATTACACGATATAACGGATTTGGCGGGTTACTTTTATTTTTGTATCCGTTTGGAATGGCGAGCATTTATCCGTTTTTTCATTTTGATTTTAATGTTTGGACAAAAATGTTGGTTACATTCCTCTAGCTTTTTAATTATGTCAACATTTCGGTATTATTGGATGTAAATATCTGTATTATCATCGTCATCACCAATTCTTTGTGTTGGCCCAATTTGACACATCTCCTCTTATAATATTAAGGGTAAGGCCATAATCCATCACACTTTGACATACTGGTTGACTGATTTCCCACGTCTTAGCTAAGGTGTGTTGATTTCCTGATAATGTTTTTTTTTGCCGTTGCAGCAAATAATGCTTAATTTTAAAAACGCACGTAAATTTATGAGGTCCAGATTGCGGGCCAAATTTGAAGCCCAGATCCTTGATGTGGGAGACTAAAGTCCAAATATTGAGAGGTTATTACTGGTTACATTTGTATGGAGTGCATGAAAACACGAAAAATTTGGCAACATTTAGCTTACATCGGGTGTCCTATTATGTTTGAATAAACATTGAAATTCTGAGTATTATAATTATTTCATCATCATCATGGACTAAGGCCTCCCCCTAAAGAGCGCCATCGTGCCCTGTCCTCGGCTTGCCGCATCCAGCATATTTAAATGAAACAAATCTAGTCCTCGGTAACAACTATGTAGACGATATCACATTACGTTTCAATAGGTACATCGGTCGCTACATGATCTGGCAATTAATTAGTTTAGGCTAGATAATTGAAGAAATAATTTAAGTGTAATTCGCAACTTGGATAATATGTCGAGACGTCTCTTGCATTTCAATTCAAGTATATATTGGAATATATTTATTGTAGATTTAATATTTAGTTAGTCATTGTTATTCGTTTTGTTTCGGATATTTTTGTAAGAATATCATATTGTATTAATTACTGCTTTCCTGGTGAAGATGTTATTCACGCGTATATAGTATTTTTATTACGCAAAGAAAAATAAGTTGAAACCAGTCCATATTAATCTGACTAAAGTTTGAACTATAATGATATGAATATTAAATTTAATCACGTGTGTATTAGCGGCGGTATAATATTTGTAAAAGTTGCTTACATAAAACGCTTGAATTATTGCAAAGAAAATTATTGATATTCAATGATACTTAATCATGTTATGTCAAAGACTGAAAAAAAATTGAATTACAAAATCTATAATTACTTTGTGAGAATCTGTCTAAAAATTGTGGGCTTAGGATTGAGGGATAGGCAGAGCGCACGGATCGCAATATATCTATATTCCAACAATAATCACTTCTTCTACATTTATCAGTTTCTGTGCACAATCACGCCGATTTCGGAAAATTTTGAGCCGAATCTGCCGCCTTGCTGAAACCTTGCTTAGTTAAAAATATTTATATATAACAACAACGTACATCTCCAAGTGCACACTGGTTCTATAAAGAATTCTGTATCTTCAATAGGATCGGCCAAAACGAGCTTATTGGGTGCACGGCGATAGGTTCAGCCCTCATTGGTATCGGTCGCGACCACTGGCTCGAGATGTTGGACAACCGTCGCAAGCCAGTCGCCCAGTGGTATCCTCTCAACAAGAGCTTGCCGGCTAACGTCTCCGCGCCTGCCAAACAGGAGAACGTCGGGCTGAGCTGCATAAGCGTGAGGTGAGGAGTTTGAAGATCTCTTTTAAGACATACGTTTCTTGTTGCTAAAACCTAGTAACGTCCCAGTAAGTACTATAGGCCTTCTCTAGTTCCTGGTGATGGAATAGATGAAGCCTGATGCGGCTTAATATTTGCTGATTAACTGCTTAATGATTCATAAAGAAAATTTCTCCTAATTTTATTGGACAGTTGCGGAAGTAAATTCGAGAACCGAGTGTGAAATATACTTTTATTCTTTATGATGATCTGATGATCTTCCTATTAGTATTTGTATGTTATAAATCCTATATATAAGCTTATAAACGTAACATCTCGTCTCTATCTATCCGAAGAGGTATGTAGAGGAGTGTCGTACCTACAGTTCCAGGTTTCAACCAGTTACGTTATATGTCCCATCATGCAATAGGTGGTAAGCCTATTGTTGTACATCGGGCACAAATAAAGACTCCGAGCTACTATCAGGAATTTCAAGTTAGAAAAATCCAATAATACACTTCCAGGAGATCAAACCTAGGACCTCTCGCTCAGTGGACGCGATTGCAACCACTCAATGAAGTATAATCTTATAGTCCTGTAAAGCATATGTTAAAGTCCTCAAACACTCTTATACACAAAATTCTATGCTTGCAGATGAAGAGATCAAGAGAAAAGGGTCAAAGGAGTCAAAAAAAATTCTGAACGCAGTGGAAATATCGACACGTCGTCAGGCTCGTTCTCTCATGATGCCAAAGAGTATATCTAAGTGAATGTGATTAGATGATTTTACGGTTGGATGTCCATTTACAGTAGCGATATTTTACTACGACACTGAATGCTAAGTGATATTGGGATGGTGGGACACGTAGAGGATACTTAGAAATTATATTTAACTATCTCTGTTGAAGTAGACAAGTGAATTTATGCTTAAAGTTACAATCGTTTGATGGATTAGCTAGTGTTATACGTTGTCATATGTATAATTTGGAAGTAGAAGTACTCGTAGTGTGTCACAATGTTATTGTACGTTTTTCGGTGTTTAACACTTTCAAATTGTTAAAGATATTTCCATTATACACTACTGTCTGAGATTGTAAATATTCTATTCTTCTGTTCGAGGATCTTTATGTTCTTCTTTGATGAGAACAATGAATATTTTCTGATCGTTGTCAACTTTCATTCTGGGTTCAGTCTACTACGTGAAAACGCACATTTCAATTCGAAGACTTGTTCGTGTCATACACATGTAATACTTTGTAAGTTAAGATGTAAAATTGTTATCATATGTAACAATGTTGACATGTTCACGAGCATTATATTTGTAATCTTGTGTCAAAGAACGATCATATCAATCAAATATCGCATTATTCAACTATATATATATTTATAAATATAGATTTTCTATAATAAAAAGTTCAATTTATTAAAGCACAAATCTTGCTATTTTAAATATTGTGGCGAATGTTGAAAACATTCATACAGAGTTGGACAATAAGTAGATCGGTTTTTTGCAATGGTATGAAATTATAGGAAAGAACAAATATTATATGTTTTATTTTGCGCAGCACTATAAAAATCATAGTATTTCTTACATAATATGTTACAATCTTTTTAAGATGAAATCGAAGCTTTAAATCGTGTTAAAAATTAAATATTTAAATATATATACATATATATTTAAAGTAATCTTTATATATCAGAAATACTCATTACATAAAGTAATTAAGAATTGATTATCTATTTTAGAAATCATTACCAATTATCGCGCCTATTACTACGCAATTATTCGTTATTACTATTCAATGGATTAAGATTAAGAAAGTTAGTGGATTGTTTTAAATAAATATTGATATCATTTGACAATAAAAGTCTAGCTTTGTTTATTGCATTATTAAAAATCCGGTTATATAATAATTTTCTAAATATGATGTAATATTGATTTTTTTGATACATTATCGTAGAACACAATTGCAGTATTTTGTATTGAGAAGCGAAGAATCTCATTTTATAATTATCTAATGTTTTTTAGTTATTAAATATAAACATATCGCATTTCAAACACTATAACAATAAATGTTACTAATATTTTCATATCTAAAAAATATTAAAACATTTTAGATCAAGACATGTTACATTATGAAATCTTAACGCCAGACTAAACTTCCATATGCACTACCTAACACACGAATGTTTTTACAAGTGGCTTTTGTAAATTGTCTTCCTCTATAGTAACGAATATCATTCATGAGTAGTATGTGTTTAATGTTATATTACTTAAAGGACATAAATGTGTTTAATGATAATTTTAATTAAACTACGTAACATAAAAAAAAAAATTAACTAAATACTTTAAAAAATATTAACGCAAAAAGACACCTAAGTGTACATCTAGATTATTATACGATTCGATTCCGATTAATATTTCCGATTATTAATCGATTTTTAATACGATGGTTATCTTTGACCTTCATAATAATTTGGACGCTATTAATATGTATTACTAACCTCTTTTCGTACATTTCCAATTTATCTTAGCAGCAGATAACATAGATATTGGCGCCAAATTAGTCGCTGTTGAATGACGTTAAACAATGTAATTATTCCGTTTTAAGCCTGCTTTTGCTACCTTTGTTATGTACAGGTAACAGAGATCAATAGAATATTGTCCAGAATCTTCTGATGTAGATAATGTATGCAAAATGTGCCAATGATGTGTTGAACTCATCGATGTTGCTAATTTTGAAAAAAAATTAAAGCCTAATAAAAGTTCACAGAAATATACATACATTTATTAATTAAAGACATTTTCTTGTCACTAACAACTAGGCGTGTTTCAAAATTTTAATTAGCTTAGCGCTAAATTTCAATTTGTTACTACTAGTGTCTATTAGGTATATTTTGTTTTTGCGTACAACTAACTTTACTAATATCTTTTCAAAATTTTCCTTAACATGCTGAGAATGGCTCGCTTTTCAATTACGTCCGCGGCTTGTTAAGAGTTTTTTAATGAAATTAGAAACTTTACAAGACAAATTAATACAATTTGAAAACTCGCACAATTTTGTTTCGCAGCGAATGTAAAGTTTTGGTAACTGCTTATTACGTTATTATCACGTATACTAGCGAAATGATGTTTTTTTCGAACAAGCGAAGTACAAAATGTGTATGCATTTTACATTGTTCCATACGAATTAATTATCACAGCTATCCAGTCTTTTGTAATTAAGCTATTGAAAATAATAACCACTTACATAGTTTTTTTTATTACTATTGCTGATCACGTGAAACGGAAATATACGATACGTATCCTGAGAATACCGGAAACAGGAAGAGCGTACATAAATTACGATACGGGCGCGCTTCCTCGACTGCATTCAGGAGCGTAGAGACTGACTTAACAATTGATCGTGCGAACATTAATAAGACACTAATAAAAATAATGTAGAAAGAATTTTATACTTTTTACTCGCTGTGAAAAATCATTGGATACAAAAATAAACATTGTAATACAAAAGTAATACAAGCATTGTCCATTTCTATTTTATTTTTAGGTAAAATTTGATGATACGCGTGAGCTAGACAGTTACATTAAGTAACTGTTTCACACTGAAGTGTTTATTAATTTCATTGGCTGTCCAGTGTCTCGTGCAAATTGTATTCGTGAAAAAGTCCACATTTGCGTTTTGTATATGATTCATATCTTGTTATATCTTACGTTATTATTATCAGTCATTTTCATGTAGGGCCGTATTTCCCTTAACCTGTTTAAAATGAGATCTCATCGGTATTTTTATACATGACTTAATATTTTTCACCTCGCTTAAAACTAGTCTACTGTCGCGATACACATTTGTACTAACATATTCTTATAGCTACATGCTGGTACATAATCAGAATACTTTGTAACTAATCTATAAATGTATAAGCTTACTATATGTTAATGATATGATAGAAATATTACGGTGTTTTTGATATAGTATTGTAGTAAAATATTTAAAAGATTCGAGTCGAGAATATTTCATACCAAACGGTCAAAAACAAATTTCGTGGACTTTCATTTAAAAATTAAAGGGGCTTTTCACTAACAGATTCTTTTTTAAACATAGCAATCAAATTTCAATCGTGAGAAGATATTTGTGGACTCTTTAATAGGAAATTTCTTGTTAGTTTATATAAAATTTTCTAATATTTTCTTGCTATTTATTATGTGATGTGAAAACATTTAGTTCAGTAAAATCCATTACGCAGCCAGATGAATAATGTACCCATAGACTAATGCGAATCTATATGCGTCACTAACGCTTTCATAAAAATGTTATTTTTAAAAAATATAATGATGATTATTATAATTCATGTAACAATATTATTTATATACACAAAAATATTTTTTGAACAATTTCTAAGCGTTTGGTGTGAGATATTGTTCGACATATTTGTACGTTATTTATGCTCACTAAGAGATCCGAGTTTTATTTTTAAACTTTTACGGTGTAACGTTCGTGGTGACAAATATATGGTAATTGAGAGTACAAGGGAAGGTTGAATGAGAGTTTATTTTTGTATGAGCCTAGGGTACTTCGCGGTGGCGTATAAAGTCTTTGTACTGTAAATCTGTATTTATTGTAAGTATATGTACTGGTATATAAATAAAATAAAATGTTGACGATTTTTCATTGCATTTTTATTTACTTACCCGTCGGTTTATGCGTGGAACGATTTAAATGAATACAGGAACTGATGTAGTTCTCAAATATATACACACATATATCTCTTATTTAAGGTACATATTATACATGAACACATTTGACCGGCTCGTTGGTTCAGTAGCTAGTGAACTGGACCACTGCGCCGAGGGTCGTGGATTCAATTCCCACCCGGAACAAATACTTATTTGATCAGCACAAATACTTGTTCACTTATTAGGCGTTAAAAATATCTATAGAACCATTTTTAATATGTAGCATATCACCCGTCTGACACTTTGGACTCCAGTGGTTGTATGTGGAACAATACAAGGATACACTAATGTATATAATAACATAAATACATAACGCAAAACAAAAATGCACATGTTGTATATTCCTAGCAAGACGTAATAATCTCACGTGCAATAAAGCTTAATATATCTCAAGCCAAGAAGCCGCTCGGGAGTCAGTTAATTTCCACGCTTGGATATTTCATGCAACAACACGTAATAGGCTCTTCGGAATACTTAGTTGAGACAT
>DWEG01000724.1:0-10189 GCA_018245845.1 Apyrrothrix hygieia | reverse complement strand
GAAATCTGCGAGTGTACTACACTCCTTTGCCTACCTCTTTGGGATCACAAGCGTGATGTTACGTGTTACGTTTATTGGATTCTGCAAATGTAGATAAGATTGGGAATAGGAATATAGAAGAATAATGACGTGCCAGACTTGTTGAAAACTAAAGCTAAACAGCCGACCTAAACCAGTTACACTCATACGTTCTTGTGAAATATATGTTTTGTTAAATTTTCTTGATAATATCACTTTAGACAGTGATATATATTAGATTAAATATATTATAAGAGTTTTTAAGAAAATGTTATCAATATAATATGATGTAACTCAAATGAAATGATAAGATTAGATAATTAATAGGAGACAGATTAAGAAATAAACCTGTCCGCAAAAAAACAAGATCTTGGTCACACGACGAACGACTCTTGCACAGAACGTGAAACTACAGTACACTTTGTGGTGTAGGAGTTATAACATTACGCTATAACCGATACTGGAGCAGTATGGGAGAGATTGCTTTTACTTTAATTTTCGGACAAACCCATCCATACATTCAGGGATGATTAATGTAGGTGGTATTACATCGAGTTGATTGTAGAAGTTGAATATAGTAGTATAGAAGAAGAATACGAAGTTTATTAAAAATAATTACGAAACATCACGCCTGTAATCGCCGAAGAGGTAAGACAGAGGAGTGTAATACACTCCCACGTTTCAACAGTTCCGTTTACATACGTCCCATAATGGCAAGGTGAGTCTATTGTCACACACCGGGCACAAATCCAAATAAATAAGGAGAAAATAATTAAGAGTTATATTTTCGATTACGTAATTTTGATATTTTCAATTACTTTTATCATTACATCACGGCAGGTCCTTTACAGGGTTGCGCGCTATTCAAAATGCTCACGACGTAGTACATCGTGCATCGAATCTGGAGGTGGTCATTTGACTGATTTTATACATCTTCAACTAAACTTTCTGTGAAAACAGAATACAATTTTTTTCGTTTTTAATGAAATGACAGCCACTTCACATTAGGTCATTACTTTTGCCCCACCCTATATAAAATACCGCTTGGATGATAATTTTATTCTGAAAAATAACATGTTCTTTTATTTATTATTTCCAAATATTTACAAAATCGTTGCGATTGGCTGTAGACTTGAAAAGAATAAACCCTATATATTAGGTATAAATAGCTAGGATTTATCTGTTTGTTTTGGTATCGAATGTTTATAACGACGTGCACAGTAGTCTCGTCGTTAGCAAGACTAATTGCTTATATTGTTCTGTGTCAGCACTGCTAGGAGTGATAGCTCAGTGGTTCAGAATTCACCCTGTCACTTCCGCGGTCCAAGGTTCAAATCCTGGCATGAATTTCTTTCTTTACAAAAATATGCGCGTTTGAAGGTTAAACGTCACGTGATGTAAATGCTAAGGAAACATCGTCAGGAAATCTGCGCACTTTAGTGTTTGTCCTCTTACTTGGCCAGCGTGAGATACTTTGGCCTTAACCCTTATTATTCTGAGTAGACACCCGTCTCTAACAGTGGAACGAGATGATGTAAATCCCTGGATAAAAAACATGTTATTACTAAGAGTCACCTACTCGAAGGCTGAACACACTTGAGTTGCTCAACTTAAATACCGTTCGCGACAATCTTATATGTCAAGATTCTGAGTTCTTATTGCGAATACTTAGTTAATAAAGTAGAAAAACTTAAAACCTTATGTTCGCTTCACCCATTAACATACTTGTTAGGAATGCCGTGCGAATCCAGTTCCTGATCTATATATCGATACTTCCTTCCTGATCAACAATTTCCTCACTACACATACTCTTTATGTTTAATTGGTTCAAAGTCACGCTACGCTTTTTCGCTTGAATAATTATTTACTGGTTCTGTGAAGATAGTAATTTGTATTTCTCTCGTTTTTTATATATTTATAAGATCTTTGTAAGATCCAGAGTAATGCCATTACGTCCTATTCCATATAGGGACGTAAACGTAACTGGTGAAACCTGGCAGTATACTACACTCCTCTGCCTACCTCTTCCGGGATTATAGGCGTGGTATTACGTTTACTCATTGACAAAATAACACCAATAACGTTCGAACTGAAATTAAAAAAAAAAAACACGAATTTCGATCGTTACTGGACCAGTAGTAAAGTATAAATGCTAGTTTTATTTACTTTACAAACAAACACAAATCAACTTAATCATTATCATATTAATACAAAGAGCAGTATAGTACGTTCATTCATTACCAGCGGCAATCGGAGCGTGGTCGGCCGCAGGAGAAAATGGCTTGAAAACGAAATACTTCGCTATAACTGCAGCGATATATCGTGATATGTTAGTTTTCATTGACATTTACATAACTCTACCGATGGAATTATTTCGCTTAACTCTACATTACCAATACAGCAGATAGAGCCGATTGCTGTTGTTTATATAGACCTCAATGTAGTTACAGAAATAATTGTGACATAATGTCAAACCTGTATTTATCCGAAGGGGTAAGAGGAGTTTAGCGCTCCCACGTTTCAGCAGTTATGTTATAAGTCCTACGGAACAGGGAGTGAGCCAGACTCTGTGTTACCACTGGAATATTCAATTACGAAATGAATATAATGATAGAAATGAATAAAATGACGAAAACCAACTCTGATAAATTACATAATTATGCATCATTGAATAATGTTGTGCGTTTTTAACATATATTCGTTTGTGTAAAAACAGATCTGTCGAAGAGGAATTGTCAAGAGAATTTCTCCTGTAGAATGTGCTCTATTATTCAAATAACTACATAGTTCGTTTTGTTTAGTATATACATATAACTTGCTAATTCGCTCACAAATATATCCCCGTAACGTTCGGACTTGGTTGGCGATATAAAACACATATCTAAATACCCTTCCTCCTTTTATATTCTCCCCACTTCCTTTTCCTATTTACTAAAGAAAGAACACTGTACGTATATTAAATTACTTTTTACTTTTTATTGTTGGCTGCCAGCTTTCGCGTGTCAGTCGTTTCCTCGTAGATCAAAACAATCGGTAACGGATAAATAAACAATAGCGATTTAAAGAGAGTTGGCGAGTGAATTTGTTTAAATAAATATATGTAGAGTAAAAAGGAATGATTATAAATTATTGAGGAGTTGATGAAACTATACTATATACAGTGGAGTAAGGATATATGCATAACCTGGAAGTGGATTCATAGTAAGAGCTATTGGAGAAGCCGATTACCAGCAGTGAATGGGAACGATGAAGATGATGATGATGATGATGATGATGAAGGTATAGAATACATACATAATAGTTAATTTGAACACTTGTGGAAACCTTGGATGATGCTCTCATTGCAGATAATCAATAGGATTAATACTGATATTTGTTGGTAATTCATAATTATAATATAGAAAATTTTACACCCATACATTGAACCAACACCCGTACTGTTCGCACAAATATTTGCCAGGGTTCGGAATAGAACCAGCAACTTGCAGCTGAACTATCATGTTACCACACACTAACAGCCAGTTAACGTTCGGACCTATTGGACATAATACTACAAAAAATGTGATCAGGTATCATAACATATTGCGCAATATACATCAATATGCAATATTTCGTATTTTTAAACGCGATAGAAACAATAATTTGAATTTCGAACGGTAATATTTTTGTGGCCAAATCAACAGTATTCGTTAATGACATAAGAAACACCAAGCATTATTATATGTAAGCGTGCGTAATTCTACACAATGCCGTCTAAGAATTAAGTACATGTAATTTCGTTACGAAAAAGTTTTATTGTTCTCGCGGTGAACAACGTCACGACGTTCAGAAGGGTACAGTACAGTTAGGAAGAAAAATGCACGGTAAACATTTAAAAACTTCATGTAACATTAAGACTTGTTTTCTCGAATACACTTAAAAAACAACAACATCACGGCTGTATTTCCTCGCAGAAGAAGAGAGTGTAATAAACGCCCACGATTTTCCCGTGACGTCATACGTCCTACAATGGAACAGGTGTCCATCCTATTACTATACACGGGCACAAATCTAGATTCCGAGCTACTAGAAAAAACGGTAGAGATTAGAGAAATGCGACAGTACCCAATTCGGGGAACAAACCCAGGACGATCAGCAGTCGCGCTTGCAATCAACCAATGAGGCGGTCACTACTTATACAGTTGCTTTTAATATATTTATCTGTACATACGTGAGTTACACTGATCACTCTCCGCATAGACGGTTATATTAAATATCTTTTACTGACATTACTTTACAGCAAAACGTGACGTTGTCAACAGAAATGAAAATTTGCATACAATACAACTAGACAACAAGCCAGACTGTTATATAACTGACACTGTTGTAATACACATGTATATACATATTTATATAGCCCCTGATACAAAAGCTTAGTATTGCTTGAGACAGAAGCAAAAGAACGTGAAATTATGAAAACAAGGAAACACGACAACCGTTCCGTAATGTTCTGAAAATTGTACTAAATGATTTTTAACAAGATGTTTCGACTAATACGAGACACGCTGATGACCTAACTATATCTATAAAGCGAGCTACTAACCTTGTTTTCTATAGTGCCATCTAGTGTAACTTTGAACTTAGCAAACTTATTTATGCTTTCAACTTTTCAACTGAACTACGATTCTTATTTATTAGTTACGACTAAATTGAAACACCCTAGATAACCTATATTTATGTCTATAAAACACTCTGTATAAGTTTTATACAGCGCCATCTGGTGTATCATTGTAAACAGCTATGTCATATTTTTGACTGTACTGTGATTCCCATCAGGAGGTTCAATTAATTAGAAATTCAGTTGATAACCTCACTTGTCTATAAAACACTCTGTATAAGCTTTTATACAGCGCCATCTGGTGTAACATTGCACATACTGAACCCATTTATGTTTTTAACTGTACTAAGGTAGAAAGTGCCTCGCTTCGCTGAGCGCATAATGTCTATGTCACATACCCGTGCTGCTTAGCACGATAAACAACGGCAATTAGATCATTTGCACGAATCCAAGAACTTTTATTATTATTTTTGTTACGTTTTTTATGTAATTCTTATTATTGTTTGTATTAGATACGAGGAATAGACGAGTTTATGGGTGGTTGTTTATTTGTAGTCTCAAATAGGACAGCAAATGTATGACCATATTTGACACTCAATTTCAATTGCTATGGGAGTAAAGGACACACAATATACATCCTATGGAATTAATTCAAAACGAAATGCTATATTCCGAGGAATTATGAGCCGCAGCACAAAGTAGTGACGCTTCTATCCGTACTTTTATCAAAAGTATTTATCTGAAAATCTGACTATTAATTAATGGATTATAATTAATGTAAAATCATTCAACTGCGATTCACAAATACGTAATTAAATAACATACCGCTACACTATTTATAGAATGTGATATACAATCAGCTTTATGAATAAATTAAACATAATAGATTAAATTTAAATTTGAATTGACGGTATAATAAATACAGTATCTTCAAATAGTTAAACAATCTTGCCTGTAACTGATTTAAAAACAACGCCAGAGTTCCGGTTTGCAGTACAGTATACAATATTACCTAGCCAAGGTATGTATGTATTTGCTACAACTACTAATAAAGATCGTCACAGACGGAGCTATAATATATATTAATATACTGTGCTATAGTATATATTATGGTACACGACTCAGATGTTAGCAATGCTATATATAATATATATATATTTACGTTAGTTATATCCAATAAGATGTCCTGCTATACCGAGATATGTCTCGCTATGTTTGCTCACAGTTTTGACGAAGTTAACAGCGGAGATATATTATGGCTACGTATGTGGTCTCGCGAGCATTTCTATAGATAGCATATTGTAATATATCATCGCTCGCTCTATGCCACGCTTTGCTGGCAATGCCATTGCCAGCAAAGCATTGGCAACTCCTCGGGTGTTGCAAATGTCCATAGGGGACGATAACCACTACAATCAAGTGGCCCGTCTGTCTGTTTGCCAGGTTGAATATATAAAAATGCCTAGCTAGAATATATAGCTCTGTCTGTGACGACCTTAAGCCATAAAATCTCAAGCGTAGTCACCTACAAGTGATCGATGCTTGATTTTCAAATACAAGATCGCTTTAAATGCACGATGCAACCACGTTGCCTCAATTTTGCGTAACGCAGTGAAAGTGGTGGCGGACAGACAAGCGTTATTTTCAAGTCGTTTCCTCTGCTTTTGTGTGCGGTTTTCAGCCCTTTTATTGCTTGCGTTTTTTATTGTGCAACTTGCAGCCCTTTTATTCTTTCTTTGCATGAGATTTACACATTTTGCTATATTTCCTGTAATTAATTCTACTTGCATAATAACTTGACAGGCTATAGTTGTTATTATATCGTCACGCCTGGTTCTTTATGAGATACGCAGAGAGCAGCAAGAGCCAAATATATTTTAAATGTATCTCACATTTATCTCCATAATTTTAATATAACCGAAGTAAGTCCAACTGAATTAATAATGAAAACAAAGTCGATTCAACCAAATGATCAATGTCACTGAACTAGGTCCGATCAGACAGTCTCGTTATATTGAAATAATATAAACAATATAACGTAACGTAATATCACGCCTGTAATCCTCGAAGACGTAGGCAGAGGAATGTAATACATTCCCATGTTTCACCAGTTACGTTTACGTCCCAATATGGAATAGGTGGTGCGTCTATTGCCACACACCGGGCTCAAATCCAGACTCCGAGCCACTACTAGAAATTCTAATTTTTAGAAAAATGTATGAAGATGTCCCAAGATATTTATTATTAATTTCTATTTATGCTGAACTCCTGCTGAGTAGCACATAACCGAATAAGTCACGGAAGAAACATTCTCATCTGGTTTAATGGTTAGTGCTAAGAATATAATTTGTCTTCTATAAAAACTGGTGGCACGAGTTAAATCACGTATTCGAAGTTTCTTTTTAATTTCAGCTTGCGTATTAAAAGGCGATTTGACGTACATTGCAAGGTTATTACGATTGGTTAAGTTTAAGAAATCTTAATTAGTGAGTATTACAGTTTTCAATGGATTGCGAAATAAGTTATTGAGGCGTTAAATGGGAAATTGTTTGTTAATATCGTAACTCTTTGCCAAGCTCGCTAGTCCAGCCAGCTAGTTCAACATTGATGTACATGGTAATCGATTCGATAAAACATAAAAATTCATGACATACATTAACGAAAATGTAATTGGTGATATGAATATAAGAAGAGAGTATGGTGACTTTAATTTAAATAAAAACGATTGCGACTAATTAAAAAAATCTGAAAGCAGTAGAACATAATGTAATAAAACAAAAATAAATATCTTGATACATCTTCGCACGCGGCCATCTAATTTAATGGCAAACTATGCAGTCTGAGATGTGATGTCCAGACAGATAAACATACATACACATGAATATATATTACTTTCTTTTGTATAGTCATTTTTATAAGCAGGCTTATCGTTCTAACAGCTATTTCATTCAGACTACTTAAACCATTACCTAAGTTAAATAATGTCCATTTTAGTTCAACTTTGTATCTTGTATCGTTCTTTGACAAAATCATTACTACTTTAGCCGCCCCTTACCCCACTGATAATTGACAAACTACAGTATTTGAGTGTAAAAATGCGAGTAAGTTAAAATTAAACTTGCACAGCATTAATATCGGCGACAAACCATCGATAGTTATGTAAGCTGCGGGCCGCCGTCGACGGCTTGTGCAAGCGGATGGCGAAACGGCGCACGTAACATTCCTGTATACGTGGTTGTGGCTCAAGGTTATCAGCCGCAAACCAGCACTGCCGCTGTGGCAGTGACTGCAACACAACTGACGTGGGCTGTCACATGTGTGGCAGTGACTGCAACACAACTGACGTGGGCTGTCACATGTGTGGCAGTGACTGCAACACACCTGACGTGGGATGTCACATGCGTTTAAGCGTGAGAAATGTTTTGTTTGTTCTTAGTGGTATGTTGGCTAATGGAATAGAATTAACGAATTATAATAACATATCACCCCTGTATTTCCCCAGGGGGTGGCAGGAGAGTGCAGTACTCCCACTTGTCACCAGTTATATTATACGACCCTTAACAGGGGTGACCCTGTTACCAACAAATTTGTATAAAAGTGAGAAACGTATTGTTCACGATTAAAAATATGTTGGTGAGTTGAATAGATTGAATAATTATAAATAATATAGAAGAAGTATTTCAAGTCTGTAAGGATAGAGATATTTGACATTCAGTACTCTCTGCTTGTCCCGTAAGGGGTCTAGCGTGACAATATAATGATAGCAAAAAAAATAATAGGTGTATATGACATAAATAATTTTATAAAAGTATATAAGGAATTTAAGCAGAAATCGCAATTGATATACATTGTAATAGAATTATGGGCATTATAACTATATTTAAAGATGTAGAACACTTGAAAATCAGCTTTGGTAATGAAGATTCCATCGAAGCTTGCATCTGATATCGAACTTCGAAATATTGCTTCTGTGTAGAAAAATGAATGGCGATCTACTTTCATTAATTACAATTACAGATTCCTCTGGTGAAACGTTGGAGTGTACTACATTCCTCTGCCTGCCTTGTCGGGGATTACAGGAGTAATGTTACGTTTAATATTAGATAGATACCCGCGATTTCGTCCCCCTTGTCTGTTATGTTTACAATGTATTTTATGTCCAGAGGAAAAACATCAATAACATCGGAAGCAAAAATATACTTTGGTCACAATATTTCTTGCTAAACAATGTACAATGTACAAACATTTCAATGTTTGTGACTAAAATTATCTGAGTTAGAAACGCGAGAGCAATTAACGTAAAGTTGACCACCACTGAACACGTAGGGCTTATAAATATCTTTGTTTTAGAAATTTCTAGTTTTAAATACAATTTACTATATGAATATCAACATTATAAATGAAATATTTTAGATTTAATTCAAATTGTAATTGTATTTCTCATATTGATGATAATACTTAATGTTAATTTTAATGTTAATAGTATTAATAAAATATTTGTGTTTAGCATTGTAATTTAATGTAATATTAATTTAATGTAATTGTAATCAAACTTATTTATTTGTATACAAATTGTTATTTTGCTTATTTGATCTAATGCGCGCGCCAATGTTTTACCATGATATTAAAGTAGCACTTAGTATAGTATTTTATGCACGTGTAAAAAAAAAACCTACAGTGTATACTTTGTTGGTGCAATTTTAAATAAATAGATAAATTACCAACAGCTGACTATTGTTAATGAAAATATCCGTTTGATTATCCATTCAAGGCTTAGCTTGTTAAATTGGCATTCCTAATTCAAATCTTACGCCGTAAAATATATTTTGCGTTAATGAACAATGTAGAACATTGTTGACTATGAAAAAAATGTACTAAAATTCAACGAGTCTGCCGATGATTCCCTGAAATTGGTTTCGCTTCGTTTTTATATACAATAATTTGTTCTCAGAATTTGTTTTCATGTCTGCAAAATGTTATTTTATATTTATAATATTTTTTCTTATTGCCAATGCAAAAGGAATGTTAGAAATAATATTATAATGCTATACTTAATAAATAATAGCGTGATGTTACGTTTTTAAATAATAGTAATATAATATTTACAGAATGTAATTCTATGTTAGAGGCCGGGTTAGCATAAATTACGTTTTATTTATACACTGCCTAAGAAATAATCTTAAACTAAGATATAATCTTAAATATAGCTTATAACGTAGCATAACAGAACATTACGCCTGTAATCTCCAGTAATAATCGCCTGTAATAATCTTCTTACGAATTTAAACCCAGGACCTCTCGATTGGCAGTCGCGCTCGCAACCACTCGACTAACGAGGTCCTTGAAGGACGTAAATGTAGCTGATGAAACGTGGAAGTATGAATACTACACTCTTGTGCCTGCTTCTTCTGAGATTACAGGCGTGATGTTACATTGCATTATATCTTATTGTATTGTACAAAATATGGCGGCCGAAGCGCTCCATAAACTCGATTCGATTCTTGATAGGAGCAAATATATTATATGTAAAACAGATAATACAGATATTGTACGATATATATATATTGTAATTAA
>DWEG01000723.1:0-10191 GCA_018245845.1 Apyrrothrix hygieia | reverse complement strand
AATAGGACTGTTAGTGTCAGGTAGTTTAGTATACGTTTTAGGAGGATTACTGGTGTGAAATTGGCGATAAGACTGCAGGAACAGGGATTGTTAATATCACTAGCTCCGTTAGAGTATGTTAGTACGGCGGCAGTTAACAATGGCTGGTATATGTTATACTCGAGGCTAGTCAGAGACCCGTTGATTCTCCTGAGAACTGATATTGTTATCTCTAGTATACTTGCGAACCGCACCATTCAGAACGGAACACAAACTGTCATTGTAACTATTGCTTCATGATAGAAATCAGAGTACTGGTGTTACCACTCAAAAGACCTGAACGTTATATCGTGGTGTTATTTATTCTAATATCGGTGTATCGTTTTAAATCGTGTAATATAGAATTCATTACATTTCTTAACGTAATAATAACGTAAATAACATCGCGCCTATATTTCCCTTCAAGGCCGGCATAAGAGTGTGGTACACTCCTATTGCCATATATTTGCAACGACGAGTCTATGACCATACATCGGATACAAATCCCGAATCCGTGCCAATACTGGGAATCTCAAGTTAGAAAACCCAACTTTGCCTGTCCCGAGACCCGAGCACGCGAGCTTTCGATCGCATCGCGCTTGCAAACATTCGACCAACGAAGCAGTCGAACAGAATAATAACGACCGATATAATTACCTTTAATTTTTAACACGGTATCGCTGTTATATTCTGTTTGATGATTGATAGGCCTTCAAAGATGCCTCGCGAACTTTTTTAGTAAATGTATAATATTTGAAAATAATTTATAATATAATGTTAATAGTTAATCATTTCATTTAAATTGTAATCCATTTTGAAATAGCTTAATGAAACTTTTATTTTATTTTTCATCCAATATCGACAAAAAGTTTTTCATCTCAACCCACGAGGTTATGAGATTTTTTTTTATATCTGCATATAAATATAAAATTGGATACAATATATAGTATAGAGGAGGTAGTAAAATATAAAAAACTACCAACCCTCCATCTAAATGCATGCAGAGTAATGCCGTCTAAAAGAAAAATGATAGGTCCCATATCACGAATCTCAAAAATTTCGCCGTAAAACCTCTATATTGTATGGAACCATATAATTTATGTTCGTAGTTTATACCGAACGTTTTTACCGATCAAGAACAGAGTACCTCTGATACAAAGTGGAAATGCATATAAACCTCTTGTGCTGTATTACCTATAATGATGTTGCAACTTCTTTTTGATCACTCTTATTCGTTCAGCCGTTCAAACAAACAAAGCATTGTTGTACATTGCTCTGTTTATTGACGATAATGTCCATGGTAATGCATAATTGACTATTATTGCATCTTATTATGGTTTCGTCTCGTATATTTTGGCTTTTACTATTTACTTTTTAATAATAATTTGGAGAATTAGGAACGAGGAGACAAATTTCCATCATAAAGGATTTCTATGCAATATGAAAATAACAAAAAAGAAGTGAATTTATTCTCATGTTTTATTGACCTCAGTAGCTTATAACTTAAAAACGTGGAGGACACGCTTACAACGCATTTTAAGTTGCAGTACATATTTGCGTCTCCAACATTATATAAAGTTTCGCTTTACTTTAGTTGGTATCGTTTTACAAAATATACGCTCACATTTGCAATAGTACAAAACTCAAGAAATTTTATAGATACAAAGTTTATTTTCCTTTACAAAGTGTTACCCAACACAGAAGTGTTTTTAGATCGGAACTTTTCCATTACGCAGAAAAATACTTAGAAAATACCGTTCGGGACCGCGCTTTCGACATAATAGGTTGTGGAAACGATGGCAATTGGAAGGCTTTCATGTCTTAACTTTTGGGACGCAGACGACGGTGACAAATTCTAATTTCAAGCTGCAAGTAAAACTTACGTTAAATCCCAATCCATCTATCTTTATTGCAGTTCAACAGTGTTGAACTATAGCTACGAGTTCTTCCAATAGGTTGGAGGGAGATAAACTTAGACGTTTATCTGTCTTTAGAAAACTTTAAAAAGTAGACTCAATTAAAATTTTAAAACACTTTTATAGGTATACATATGTGTACGTGCATACACAAAAATAAAGCATTATTTTACAAACGTTGTCCACACTGCGAAACAGAACGAAAATTCTAGTCAATTGTGCCAGTATTTCACCTATTTGTTAGTAACAGTATAATTCATTATTATTACTGATACTATAGTCATAACTATATTGTCAGGCCAGGTTCCTTACGGGGTAGGCAGATAATACTGATTAAATACGCATCATGCAATTATTATTGTTTTATACTCGTTTAGTTTATGTTGAAAAATATACTTAGGTCTACGTTGTTTTCTTCCTTACAGATGATGGAGACCTGACCCGGATTAATACTAGGTACTCGAAAGCGGGATAATATTTTTAAAATGTTTACTCTTCGATCTAAATTCCATGTTATTTATTTTAACTGACCCTTCACGATCCGCTGGCATCTGAAGGTTATGAGCACTTCAACGTTCTGTTACGTATTTGAACACAAGCAATGTATTTAGGTTATATTTGGTACAGATATGTACTTATAGCTTCGTTATTGACATTTCTATATTCAGACAGCTACGAAGATCTTTATTTTATGCTATGTTGCAGCAAAGTTCTAGCGTCCGTAGCGCCAAGCCTATACTTATCAAATTGTAGCATACGTGAACGTAAATGGAACACTGCGATATAGATATATTTCGATAATCTTATTGTATATTAAAGATATTTGGTGGGAGTTAAAATTTAGAGAGGTTTTCTGAAATTGGAATTTCTAGTAGTGGCTCGGAGTCGATTTTTGTCTGGTGTATGGCAGTAGACACCACCTATTGCATATTGGGATGTAAACGTAACTGGTGAAACGTGGGAGTATACTACATTTCTCTGCCTACCTCTTCGAGGATTACAGGCATTTGGCGAGAGCTATATCGTTATATTATAGGGTTTAAAGCCTGTTAATTGAGAGTAAAGTGGGTATAGTTCTAATAGTTTGTAAGGACTGTTTAAACAAGTGATTGCCGCTGTTGTATACATAAAATAGATAATAAATATGAATATACGCATACTGTTCACCCGGGATACTACCATCGCTACATTTATTCTATCAGGAAACAATTATTATTGAAACAATTTGCGTTTCAGTCTGAACTGTATCGTTATCCGTCTATCTGTAGGTATACTAGAGGTGACTATATCAGTAATAAAACACAATGTCCGTCACAAGGCTGTACTGATCGCGTCGATTTGTTCCGCGTTTTACGCACAGTGTGGTTAAATATAAAAACTGGGGGTTTTTCTTATTGCGATATGTTTTTAAACTCTTCCGTGATGGACTAAAAGTAGGAGGTTAGTACTATTTGACGTTGACTGCAGATAAGTACGTGCAACACTGGTAAATCACCACTCAACTTGCTTATTCATTGGCTACAATACGATGATAATATTTAATGTGCGAGGCGTTTAAACATGGCTAGATTATGACTTCAAAATGTACTTATGAAGTGATGTAATACAGATCGCTAATTTTTTTATAGCTAATATCATTTTGTTATCAACCATTCATTACAAAATTTTCGTGTATACAGAGTAACATCTTCTAACGTTCTAAGTGATACTAAGCGCTTGTAACCCCAATGCAGTTCCAAGTCGGAAACGCTTGCAATGTTAAGTAACGTTGGGCGCGGCCGCCTAACCTATCCAATGATCGGATTACAAGTAGTGCCATACATACATATATACATATACACATACATATGTACATATATACATATACACATACATATATACATAGACAAACGTTTCAGTAATCTGAAGAGATTAAACAGATGGTCGTGGATGCCGTTGGGGTATTACAGACGTGATGTGACATTACAAATAATACCATATTAGTACCAACTTGTTTTTCTAAAACTGAAATATGAGAGTAACAAGTGTTTACAATACAATATTCATCACAAAAATTAATAAGTGAGTGAAATGAAATATTGTCTATACGTGATGTAACGTAACGTAACGTAACATCACGCCTGTGATCCCCGAAAAAGTAGGCAGAGGAGTGCAATACACTCCCACGATTCACCAGTTACGTTTACGTCCCACTATGGAATAGGTGGTGAGCCTATTGCCATACACCGGGCACAAGTCCAGACTCCGAGCCGCTACTAGAAATTTAAATTTTTTGTAAAATCGAATAGTACCTGACCCGGAATTTGAGCCCAGGACCTCTCTATCGGCAGTCGCGCTTGCAAGCAACACGACCAACGAGGCAGTCTAACAAATATAAGAATAAATAATCTGAATTGTGTGTTAAGAATAGAACAAAACAAACAGGGATACAAATACGAATAGAAATAATCTGCGTCGTTTGTTAACAATACGTGTAACAAAACAAACATGAATGCAAGTATGGACAAACACAAATAATCTAGATTATTCCTTAATAAAACAAGTACGAATGCGTATTCATTAATTTCGAACCGGTACAAACGGAACATTCGTGGGTGTGCCAAAATGTTTTGAATTGTTCGATAAGATTACATAATTATTACGTATAATATAGAATCGTAACCGAGTAAGTGTGCCGACGAACGTATCGAGATGAAAGAAAAAGTAGGTCTAAATCATTGAACATAACAATAACTTGTCTCGCAGTTTTCAACGATGATAACTACTATTGTATCTAACGCCAGGTCTTTTACGGGATACGGGTCTCGTTGCTTCTTATACATTCATCTCTTCATACAAGCGCAGCGGATTCGGAGAGTTCCGACTCCCTCGTCTTTCTTGTTCTCGCATTATTAAAGGATTTGTCATTCCCATAATGCTGCTTGATCGATATACAATGATTTATCAAATTATATTTATCTATTTACACAGTTATTTAATCTCGACTTTTTGTATTTTTTTATTTCTGTCTAAAATTGTTCATGTATAGAATTCAGTCAAATAGGAGCCGAATAAACGGTTACGATTTTGGTTTTGGTTAAAAATTGGATTTCGCTCGGACACTACTTTATGGGACGATTAGGACATAAACGTAACTGGTGACACGTGGGAGTGTACTACACTCCTCTGCTGACCTCTTCGGTTACAGGCGTGATGTTACATTATTTTATAACTGACGTCTAAACTTAGCTTCTTATATTGCCCTTCGATACGATACTCTCGAAATGGTTTAAAATTCAATGAAATATAGGTATTTTTAATTGTGATGAAAACTTAACGCTACAAAATGCTGAGTGGCCCGTTGGTCCTGTGAGTCGTGAGTTGTGGGTTCAAATACTTATATTTGTGTGAGCAGCACAAATATTTGTTGTGTCCGTGTGGAGAGGTGTCTCGAGATATGTACTGTTGTCTATTAATTTACATATCGCTAGACCGTTCGTAGTCTACGGCAAGATGAAAATTTAATCAAAATTTCACACAACACAAAAAAGTTTGCAACCACTGGTCCATACCAGTTTATATCATAAACTTTACTTTGGTGTATACCAATAAAAACTTTTTGTTGGTTAATACGAACATAAATTTCACACTCTACCATATCCTCACTTCTTGACTAACATTGGGTGAGAAGCGTTCGATCGCTGCTCAGATGTATCGGAATACGTACACCGTCACGTTATGTAACACGCACGAGCTGATCGCTTTGGTAACAGCGGCCTTGATGTGGCATCTAATGCGCGTTACGAGATAGTTTCCAACGCTAATACTGCGGTTGCACGCACTTGCTACTTAGTAGCTCCAGTGAGCCCGTGACCTCTACTTGCAAAATTATTTTGACCATTTTCGGCCACTTGAGCAAATGTAAAATTAGCGCATAACAGAGCCCTAGAAACGTAGAAATAATGAGACATCCGCAGTTCTTGTAACCGGTGCTACGGTTGTGGTTATGGTTTCAGTTTGCCGAGTCGCGGTCTCCACTCTAGCCGGCTCTAGGACTCGTTTACTCCAACGGTTGTCAGTTCTTCAGCAGATACGATTGATCCACATAACCAGTTAAACCTTTAAGCTATGTTGAAGACTCTGCAAATAGTTTCGTTGCGGATCTTATTCATTAAGAAACACCGTACATAGGTCGTTCCATAGCTCGCTGAGCGATAATGAAATAGTGGACTAGCCATGCTGTTATGATTATGTTGAAGTAATATTAATGAATTCACCTATCTTGACCAGACCTCCTATCTTGGCCAGATACTAGTTGATTGGGCAGTCAGAATTCTACAAAGCTACCGTGATTATTTGTAAAGAGAGATGCATATAACAAAAACACCTTAGGTCGGTAACGAGGGTGTAGACTCTCCTTGCTGTCTGCTCACCCCCTAAAGAACCTGGCGTGATGTTGTAATATTAATATTTCTACGAAAAAATGTTCAACTGGGTGGTATATTGTCAAGGCTACAACAGTCCACAAAAGAAGTGAAATGATGAACTTTGGACGTAAACATTCACAACTGTATAATTTTTCGCAAGTGTTTGTGGTTTCTGCTTTCGGCAACCTGTGTTTGTGTCGTAATACAAAAAGACCCAGTGTCGTTATCCGATCGTTGTGAGCAGGATTCGATCCCGGATAATGTTAAGTTAATGACCTTCATAATTTTTAATAGCCGTAGAAGTAATTAGTACTAGATAATAGTTCGTATAGAATAGTTCGTTGCTTTGAGTTGTATACGTTTTTAGCCAATATCCTAGATACTCAATAGATTTGACCTACTATTTGCGGCCTAGACCCAGATACTATATACAATTATTAAGTCAGAATAAATTGATCCGGTGTGTTCAATAGTAAGGCGACTTAGTTTTAAAAAGTAACATGAAATCGACCGACAAATTGGCATAAGAAAAATACAAAGATAACAAATTATTTATAAATTATTAATTTCTTGCAATGAATAACATACGTTACAGTTACAACGACAATTATAGAATTTGGGCCTTCGTTCAGAATATGCAGTGTTTGCCATAGTCTGCCACGCTGCCCAAGTGCGGGTTTGAAGACTGCACGCGCCTTAGAGAATATACGGTAGAGAACTCTAAGTTGCAACTCTAAGTAAGCAGGTCTCCTAACGATGTTCCTTCGATGGTGTAATAACAAAAATACTTCTCGACGATCCTCACAGTGGCGCACGCGCACTAAAAACCTTCGAAAACGTGTCACGAGCACGAGCGACGTACTTGCATGTCGCCCCCTCATCCTCCTGCCACCTATCTCCTACGACGTCAGTGCAGTTACAAAATATGTATACATACAATTGTTTGCTGGTACGTACGCATTGAGTATATCTACAGGAGCTATGTGGTGGAAGTGTTAGCGTTCGATGTGTTAGATTTTACATACGTATCGCACTAGATAGTCTGGTGATGATAATGGTAGTGATGATGACTGTAGTGGTGATGATAACGGTAGTGGTTTTGATGACGGTGGTGATAATAAGGGTGATGATGACATAAAATCCAAAAGGAACAGTACTGTAGAAGCGGATAAAGTTTGTACAACAACGGCAATAGGTCAACAATCTACAAAACATATTTCGCATAATTTCAATGTAGTTATCACCCAGTTTACCCACAATGGTAAAAAAACTAAGTCTATTCCCACGCCGGGTGCCGAGAGCCGCTCCCATACCATTACTGTCACAATGACTAGTCTAATACACCACTTCGCGGTGTTTACATTGAAATTCTAATAGACAAAAAAAAAATTAAAATTGTTTCATACTATTTTTCCGACCTGCTCATTTGTTCTCAGTCAGTATCATCAAGCCAGGTCCCTTACTAAGCAGCGTGCACCAAATACCAAATATTTGTATCTAATATTGTTTAGATCAGTACATTCAATTATGCAAATAAAAATGATTCATTTCCGATCATAACCTTAAATATTCTTCACACTATATTGTTACATAACATTTATACAATAACATAATACGCAACACGAATACAACAACATTTGTATTCTTCACTATAATTTCCTCCAATAACTCATAATATGTACAGAGAACCACCTCTTCATTACCACCATCATCAGCATCAAGCTGCATCAATCCACAGCTAGACACAGGCCTCCCCTAATAAGCATCAAATCGCTCTGTCCTCGCCTCATCCAGCTTCTGTATATCGCCTCTCACAAAACATCATCTCACCTTCACAAAAGTCCATACAAATTTCTTTACGGCAATAATATTAAGAATTGAGTCTACAATCGTATTAAGAATATTCGAGACAGTTCGACCCAAGAACTTCAAAACGCAACAATCTTTTATTGCACGATCATCTTACGTAATAGAAAATGTAACTAATTGGTTTTAATTTGGGTAGGTAGTTAATATCTGTGATATACTACATATAAGGTAGATTTTAAAGGCAATGTTGTTAAATTAAAAAAAGGGTTATAGCTTGCTCAAATACTGGTTTACCTTTAAAGAGCCACTGATTTAAGTTAACCGGCACTTCGGAAAGAAAAGTGATTCGTTTAAATTGCACTGATATTTTCAGAAACAGGCCGGTAAATAAAAGGTAAAATTAATTTTAATAATGCAGAATGACATAACAATTTCGATTTGTAACATCTGTTTTAGTTACTAATAGTCCAACAGTAGTCGAAATTAAAAAATAATATTTTAATTTTTAAGTTTGATCGTTATTGTATTTTTTTTTGTCAAAGGGTATATCTTTAATCTATGCTACTGGTTGACCATAGGCTATCATGTCTCCGACGAGGTGCGAGTGTTTCACTTTAGGCCGCATCTGCGCTTTGCACCAGGCGGAATCTTGGCCAAACGATGGCCATATTATACATGAATAAAGTCAAAGCGCTTTATCCAATCTTTTGAATTTAATGGATAAAATGACTCCTACTCTGAATTAACGAAAACCTTGATAGTTTACGTTTTAGTCTAAATAGTGTCAATTGAGAAACTACTTTCTTTTAAGGACTGCCATTCGGAATGGAACCCGTTTCGCGGACCGAGACCTCGTTTCCACCGCAGTAAACACAAGCAGGGCGATTGCTTTAATTTATCTTAATCGAGTCCGTAGACTTAGCTTTAATTCTGAATACTATTAACTAGTAAATAATTCATAAACTGAGCATTAAACTTGTACAGATCTAAGACTATATAACGATCGTGCCGGGTCATCAGGTCTGTAAAAATATAAATATAGCAGTTGGTGACCTCTGCCTATTCCTTAAGGGACCTAGCGTGCCGCTATAATAATTATTATAATAAAAATAAAACGTTAGAAACAATCACACACACAACTCTTTTTATTATATTCGAGAGGTAATTAATTTTCATAACAATACATATTGGCAGACCGCGCACGTATTTACAATGCAGGCCCTGTTACCTACATAGAGTCGTTGCGGAGCCCGAGCGTTATGTAATTATTACGTGAACTCTACAACTCTACATAGTCGCGAGCTGTCTCTATGACACTTACAACTACAATAGTGAACATAAGTGTGACTGTATAATGTATTAGCTTTTTGAGACACGCGTTGCTACCTTATTTCATCTTCTGTTGTTGAAGAACAAAACGTATTGCCGCTACATAACATCGTTCCGCTTGTACGTTGTATACTCGTAAAATTGCAAATCTTGCCTCTGCAACTTGTATGTGGTCATACCGTATTCAGAGTAACTGATTGCGCATTGTAAATTTGTAAATTACTAATAAATAAACATTAGAATAATTATGTACATTTTGTAACAACAAGACGCAAGTATTTGTTGTTTGAGTGGAATAAAATATTTATGTAAATATTGTATTTATTAAAATTACACAAACAATATTACACTTCTTTGCTTACCACTTCGAGGATATACATGCGTGATGTTAGGTGTTTTTTTTTAACTTTTTATCGTTCGACTGCGGACACGGGTCTCCTCTCAGAATGAGAGAGTTAAGGCCATAGTCTGCCACGCTGGCCGAGTGCGGGTTGGTAGACTTCACACGCTTTGGATTTTTTTTATGAGCTCTAAGGTATGCAGGTTTCCACACAATGTTTTCCTTTGTCGTTATAGCAAGTGATATTTAATCTTAAAACGCACAGTTTTGTATAGAGGTGCGCGCCAGGATTTGAACCCGGCCTCCCGGAGTGAGAGGTTGAATTTAAAACCACTCGGCGGCTGTCACTGCTTATTAAGTTACAGAAATAAAA